>PVKA01018102.1:23417-44577 GCA_004027165.1 Ctenomys sociabilis | reverse complement strand
GTTGTTATATTGCATATTGTTGTCTTCAAACTAGTTGTTCATATTACCAGGTATAAGTAAGTATGTACAATTGGTCAATAAAAAATTTAAAAGGTGAGAGAAAAAATTTTAATTTTTAACTGTTTTCAATAGGCAGATCAGCAGTACAATTACTAAGCTATCCTGTGTACATACATAAAATCAGTCATCTGACCATCTGTCCTTACTTCTATCCGTCCATCCATCCGTCTTTCCTTCCTTCCTTCCTCCCTCCGTCCCTCTCTTCTTCCCCTTCTTCTCTCCTTCCCACCTTCCTTCCCTCCCTTCCTTCCTTTCTTCTTTCCTTCCCTACTTCCCCTCATCCCAGTTGTTCCTTCCCTTTGAATAAATTTTTCCCTTTTCACTATCTGTTGTACCTTTCAGATTTTATTTACTCTGTCAGATTTTATTTACACTACCAAGACAATATGATGTTTATACATATGGGTCTGATTCATTTCACTTATGAGTATGATCTCTATTTGCATCCATTTACCTATAAAAGCCTTGTATCTTTTTTTATAGCTGAGTGATACTCCACTGTATAAAAATGCCACATCTTTTTTGTCCACTCCTCAGCTGGTGGGCATTTGGGTTTCTAAAGTGTGCTGCTGTAAACATGGGTGCACATATTGCTGTGGTGTGATGTTTTCAGTTCTGAAAAAATACCAGGAAGGGAATAAGTGGGTTGAATGGGACCTCCAATCCTAGCTTTTTGAGGGATATTCACACTGACTCCACAGTGGTTGGACCAGTCTGCACTCCCAGCAACAGTGGAGGTTTCCTTTTTCTGCTCAGCCCCTTCAGCATTATAACTGGTTAACCCTTTCATGGTAGCTATTCTTTCTGGGGTGAGACACAATCTCAGGGTTGCTTGAATTTGTATTTCTCAAATGACTTTTGAGAGTTCAAAACAATGTTGAACATTTTTTCATATATTTATTTGCTATTCCTATTTTTTCATCTAAGAAGTGTGTGTTCATCTCAGACACCCTTTTTTTTTTTTGGGTGCATTTGAATTTGGGGGCCTGATTTTTAAAAATTCTTTACATGTTCCAGATAGATTTCCTTTGTGTGAGGGACAGTCGGCTAAAACTTTTTCCCAATTCAGGTAGAAAGCCAGTTTTTCTAGCACCACTAATTAAAGAGGCTGTCTTCCTTCCTGCAAGTATATTTGGCCCCTTTATCAAAGGTAAGGTGAGTGTGTTTGTAGTTGTACCTACATCTTCTAATCTGTTCCATTGATCCTCAGGTTTGTTTTTTTGATAGCACCATTCTGATTTTATCACCGTAGCTTTGTAGTATAATCTTAAGTCAGGGATTGTGATGCCTCCTGCCTTGCCTTTGTTGGTCTGAATTGCTTTTTTGCTAGTCTACGTCTCTTCTGGTTCCATATGACTTTCAGAAATGTTTTTTGTAGCTCTGTGGGGTACACTAATGGTATTTTAATTGGAATTGCATTGAATCTGTATAACAATTTTGGGAGTATGGCCATTTTCTCAGTATTGGGTTTTTCCTATCCAGGAGCAGGGAATATCTTTCCATTTTCTAAAATCCTCTTCGATTTTTTTCAGGGTGTTGCCACTGCACCCTGCACTTGCATAGCACTGTACTGGGCTTTCAGGACAAGGATTGTGATTTATATTTTCAATCCATTTCTGCATGCCCTTCTCAAGGATTCATGTATCTTTGGACATACAGATACTAAAAAATTGTTTAATGAATCATAATTTGACTTGAAAGGATGTATATACTCCAAATGCAAGTAAATATAAATATTTTAACCAAAGAAGGGCTGATAGTGTGACTTCATTATTCTGAGGCACAGGGTCTTGCTGTGTAGTTTAGGCTGGCCTTAAGCTTTTAGCAGTCCTCCTGCCTCAGCCTCCTGAGTGCTGGGATCACATCTGTAAAAGCCTTGGGCTCGATCCTTAGCACCCAATGAATAAATTAGTTTTTTTTTTTTTTTGGCAGAACTGGGGGTTGAACTCAGGCCCTTGCGCTTGCCAGGGAAGCACTTATTCCATTAAGCCATCTCCCCGCCCCTAGTAAATAAACTTTCAACTAAAGGGAAATCATGTTTCCAATACATGGATTACTTGGGAGGTTATTTATTCGTGAATTATTTTACATATCGCTTTCTTTTAGGATTACTCCCTAGGTAGTCTGATTACCAGGAAAAGATTATGGTGATCAGATTCTGTCAGGGTTTTCTGAAATATCTGTTAATATTCAGATACCCTAGGTTCACCAGGCTTTTGGGTTATGTGCTGTGTTGTGTATCAGGGTATTGCTGGGAGCAAAACATACCCCACTTAGGCCCTCAAGCAGCTGTGACGAAGCCATATAGTTAGGAATTGGTAGGCTTTTTCTGTGAAGGCCAAGGTAATAGATACCTTATTTAGGCTTTGCAGGCCATGTGATCTCTGTTCAGATCTTCAGCTCTGCCAGTGTGGCTCCCACAGTAGCCAAAAATGCTGTAAATATATAAGTATGGTTGTGTTCCAGTAAAACTTTGTTAAACAGAAGCAGGTGGCTATCGCTTCTCAGCCTTTTGGCTAAGATCAAGTGTAGAAGCAGGTGGCTGACTAGGTTTGCCTTTGGGGTATACCTAACTCCTTCATTGTATCCTAGTCTTTGTCTGATCCATGAACTCTTTTTTACCAAGAGTTCGGTGAGGTTATAGAAGAACGTCTTGGACAGTGAACAAAAACTAACTTCTTTGTTTTTCATTTTTCACTCTTTTGTTTAGGACATTTTATTTCCTTACATCAAAGAAAATGTGCAGGAATATCTGCAGACACACTGGGAAGAGGAGGAGTGTCAGCAGGACGTCAGCCTTCTGAGGAAGCAGGTGGGGGCTTCTCTACTTCCCTGCATCTTCGGATGGAGGGTGGCTGGAGGGCTAGAGCAGGCAGGCACTGAGTGTAGGATAAAGCAGTGACCTGCATTCTTAGCGGGTGGAAGTCCAGTGACTTGCCTGCTTGAAAATCTAGTGTGTACAGTCTGTGTTCTGTAGAATTGTCTCTTTTGGAAGCTGTTTACATTGCACAAAATGATCGTGTAGTTGTAAAACTGAGCCCTTCAAAAGGCTTTTGCAGTTTTAACAGGTTCCATTGGTATCACCAAGTGGTAGCGCTGTGCCTTTCTCTAGCCTGCTGCCTTGTGGTGACCCTCCGTGTCCTTTAGGGGCTCCTGGGTCCTTGCCTCACACGTCTTAAGTCCTCTCACCCAGCTCACACTTGGCACAGCCTTCGGTCCTGGTTTCATGCACTTCACTCAGCCACATGCCTAATACCCCAGTGGCTCTTCTGTCTTCCTCCATTTTGTGTACTCTAGAGTTTCTGTTGTTTTGATTTTCTTATCACAGTTGCTACAGTGGCAAAGCCCTCCTGTGGTGCCCACTACTAATCCACTGGCTGGCAGTTTTCTCACAGTGAATCTCAGCACTCTTGTTATCTTGTATGCAAATTCATGAGTTGAGGCAGGGCTGAGAACACAGTCACATTTGTGGAGTTCATGAGGATTTAGGTTTTGTGTTTTTTGCTTAATTCAGCATTAATCTGAAATAGCTTCCTCCCTTTTAAAAAAACTTATCTCAACCTGTTACCTAAAGGTGTATAATCTTTAGAGATTGTAATTTATTGTAATAAGGTCATTGTTCGAATTGTTAAGAGTTTTCACAAGATGTGGGAAATCCTAGAAGACTGTATAGAAGTCATTCCTGTTACTTCACTAGCTTCTTAGTGTTTTTTTTTCTGAGGCAGGGTTGCGCTATGTACACAGTCCAGCTACCTTGAACTCACTGTGTAGCCAACTCAAGGTGATCCTTCTTCCCCAGCCTCCTGAGGGTATATGCAAGGCTCTATTAACTCCTTTTCTTTTTTGTTTGTACTTTTTATTATTACTTTTAAAAAATACAAAATAGTGATTGAAGAAAACAGCATTATACATGATACAAGATTTCACTAAACAAAGTAGTAGGAATCCAACAATAGTTGCTGTATTACATGATGCCATGTGCAAATAAATTTTTCAGATTACCAGACACAAACATATAAGTTTTGTTTAAAAAAAATAACAATAACTAAGAAGTTATAAGAAATTCAAAGAGGAAAAAAATCAGAGTAAAAACAAAAATTTTAAGCATTAACTGCTCCTTTTTTTATATTCATATAGTTAGAATTCTCAAAGTAGAAGGGAGTAGGCAATAAATATTTAAAGATTTAAAATTTTTGAACTTAGTTCAACTTATAATACCACATTTCCAAGAAAAATGAATGTTTTGCACAAGAAATTTAAATAAAATTGTACCAAGATACACAAAAATGAAATTGTCCGAAACTTATTATAAAGAAAAAAATGGTTAAAGCATATACGTAAAATATATTAGCTATGGAAGAACAAAATTAAATAGCATCTTATTCCACATTAGAAAGAAAAAAAAAAGGACCAAGTGTGTAAGAAACTAGACTAATTAAAGGACTGAAAGAAAAAAAAGATTTTTATCTTCTTTGAATTTTATACTTAGCAAACATACATTTGAAAACTAAAAGTAAAATATTTTCTAGTTATACAAACTTGAAATACTTTAATACCTCCAGACATAAATATAGGAAATAACAAAGAGCATAATTCAAAAGGCATGAGAAGTTGCATTATGCTCCTGGATAAACAAAGTGATAGTTATGTAGGACTGTGTATAAAATAATTAGATGAATGCTTATTTAAAAGGTCATTGAAGATTTCTATGAAACAGTACCAATCTAATGTCAGGTTATACACATTTTTTCCATATATTTGTGTGTATATGTGTATAAAGGACAGGGCAAAAGTAATATAAAGTAAAATAAAGTAATATAAAGTCAGCAGAAAATAGAAATATACTTTTTAAAGTTTCTAATATTAGGAGAAGATAACATACAATGTCTTTTAGATAAATTGTAATTCAAAGATATAGTATAAATCTTAAAACAAAAATTAAGCAATATTCAGAAGATTAAACACTAATTAATATAAAATTAAATGTTTCAAAACAATTGAACTAAAGTTCAATGATAGTAAAGAAATACTAGGAATAAAACATAAGATAAATGCTGGAATGACAAATAAATGACCATCACTTCTGGCAGTTTGGGGATAGGATATCGCACAAAGTTCTAGTGGTTGTGGACATGGATAATGACCATTACATTTACTGTTGACCAGGTGTCCTGCTGCAGCCTTGCAGGTGAACCCTTTGTGTCAGTCACACTGGCAAGATGTTTTGCTCCTGAATCAGCTGGGTGGGTCTTGCCTCTGGTCTCTTTGCAGGGAGTTCTGCTGAAGGGATCCAGGCTGGGCCTGCACTCTGGGTCGATTCAGGGTCCGGAGGCCCCCGGGCAGTCTCACTCACATGCCAGGCCTGTCCTCTGGGTCGCTTCAGGGTCTGGAGGTCCCTGCCCCTCTCACTCACATGCTGGGCTTGCACTCTTGGTCATTTTCCATTAATTCCTTTTCATTCAATTCCAACTATGAACTAATCCATGAGATATTCTGTTTCACTTATCATACAGAGAAAAATTTATCAGATTTGATAAATTGGGAAATTGATCGACAAATGGAAAATCTGATCAGATTTAAATAAAGTTCCAAAGGCTGGCCAGATAGCTCAGTGGATTAAAGTTCCTGCTTAGGCAGACATAGGGACTGGGGTTCTATCCTCAGTGTAATGTGCCAGTCTTGCCCTGGGGTACTGAGATAGTGATTGAGACTGGGTGTGCTGAGGCTGTAATCCCAGTTCTGGGAGGCTGAAAACTCACTATGAGTCCAAT
Source organism: Ctenomys sociabilis (assembly GCA_004027165.1). Classification (NCBI taxonomy): domain Eukaryota; kingdom Metazoa; phylum Chordata; class Mammalia; order Rodentia; family Ctenomyidae; genus Ctenomys; species Ctenomys sociabilis. The sequence continues at coordinate 38,746 of PVKA01018102.1, read as the reverse complement.
CTGTGTAGTGAGATCCTATAGACCCTGTACTAAACATTAATAAATACATAAAGTTCTGGTTCCTTGATCCTAAGAAGTGAGTCAACAAATCAAGTGTTCTTAGGACATGTATGTTCTCCTTTCTCATACACAGCGTGGCTCTTGCTTTGTATTTCAGCTTTAGAAATGTTAGGAAAGATGATGCAAACTTATGAATTATAGTCTTAATCTTGGTAGTTTTTCTTTCTTTTTTATAAAGTTCAGGCTGGCCTGTGTAGCTCAGGCAGGCCTTGAATTTACATGATCCTCCTGCCTCAGCCTCCCAGTGCATCACCACACCCAGCTATAATCTTGGTTTTTAGAGATCACTTTTATAACACTGAGGCTTGTTATTTCTCAAATTCTTTTTTTTTTTTTTTTGAGGCAGGATCTCATTGTGTAGTTCAGAGTGGCCTTGAACTCATGGTGATTCTTCTGCCTCAACCTCCTGTATGCTAGGATTATTGGCTTTTTTTGGGGGGGGGGTGCAGGTTCTTACAGCATTGGCCAGGTTGGCGTCAAACTTGAAGTTTTCCTGATTCAGGCTCCCAGAGAGCCAGGATTACAGGCATATACTGCGCCATCTAGGGATTGTTCTCTTAGGAAGCTTTTGCAGCAATTCTTCAGCCAATAATAGTTGGAGAAAATTGATCTGTTTGGCTTTGGAGGCTTCTTTTAATGTTCTTTAAAAAAACATGCAAGAAACAAACTTCTTGTTTTTCTGAATTAAAGGCTGAGGAAGATGCCCACCTGGACGGTGCTGTTCCTATCCCCATGGCATCTGGGGATGGGGTGGATGACCTCCAGCAGATGATCCAGGCTGTGGTAGAGAATGTGCGCTGGCAGATGTCTCTGGACCGGAAGACCACAGCGCTCAAACAGCTGCAGGGCCACATGTGGAGGGCAGCGTTCACAGATGGACATGTGAAAGGAGAGTAGGTGCTTGGATGAGTGACTTTTCACCAGCCCCAAGTCCAAATACGCTTCTCAGCAGTCCTCTCTCTTCATTGTGCATTGAATGATTAGTGAAATAGATAAAAGCAAGCATTAGTTTTATTTAACAAGTCAGTTGTTCTGTTTTCTTTTTTCCAAAGCTGCGCTAATGCATTTCACTCAGCTAAATTTCCCAGACCTGCATGGCTAACTTTGCAGCTGGCTGAATGCATTTTAGTCACAGTTTACAGCAGCATCCTTGCACATGGTGCCTCGTGGAATAGTGCTGTATTTGATATTTAGCACACAGGCGACAGTGCTGTCTGTCTGCTTCCCCAGGCCAGCAGAACACCTGCTATGTGCTGTGTTAGAGAAGTGAAAGTTCGTGAAATGTTGCAGCTGCCTCTGTGGGCTCCCTTGGGATGTGAGGGCTGCCACATCTTCTGTGCTTTTGAGCATCTTCCACAGACATGTGTCTTGGTTTGGGGTGCCTGTTAGCTCTCCTAGCTGAGGAGGCTCAAGTGTGTGGTGTCGTTGTGCCTTTCTAAGGACCTGCCATGAAGGGTTCTAGCTGCTCTCCAGAGCCACGCCCGTGTCACATTTGTATTTCTTTCAGATGAGAGGTTGTGTATTATAAGGATCGCCTGGCTTTTAAAGAGCCCATTGGAATTTCAGTGATCTGAGACTAGTAGCTGTTCACCCTGCAGACTTTCACAAGTATAGAGCTGCAGGATTGCTTTGCTGGTAGTTAGCCCTTCTCTTGTTTCCTCAATCATAAAACCAGAAACTTAGAATAAATTACCTTAAACTTCTTAAGCCCTGCTTTAGAACAGGGGCCGGGGAGATGGCTCAGTAGAACAAAATGATTAGTGTAAATTCATACCAAGCTAATATACCTAAATTAAGTGGACTGGTTTTGAACATGTCCCAGCAAAGGCAGCACATTGAGCTGCTTCATTTGTTGGCAGGTTTCTGACATTTCCCAGTAATTTCTTAAAGACTAGTCTCACACTGAGTTCCCTATGCTTTTTTATTTTATGTATTTAGTATAGGGTCTCATTACACAGACGGAACTTGAAGTGATTCTGCTGTTTTTAACCTCCCAAGTAATGGGTTTACGCCACCACTCCCAGTCTCATTTGCAGTTTCAGTGTACCCCAGGGGCAGGACTGGCACAGCACTCCAGGCTTCCAACCCCATCTCTGCATCTGCCTAAGTGGGCACTTTAGTCTGCTAAGCTATCTGGCTGGCTCCCTGTGCTTTTCAGTTGCTACTAACTCTGGAAATGCTATAGAATTGATAAAAGAAACTGAGGCTGGGTGTGATGGTACACGTCAGAGTCCCAGCATGCAGGAGGCAGAGGCAGGAGGACTGGGACTGCTACAAGTTTGAGGCCAGTCTGGGCTACACAGTGCACTCAAGGCTAGTCTGAACTATGCAGTGAGACGCTGTCTCAGAAAGACCAAAAAAAAATAGATTGAGTCTGTCAGGAATCCAAAACTCAAACACTGTTTACTGCTTGGCCTATGTGAGATGATTCAAGTCTCCTTCCTGACTTGACTTGTTCTGAAATCTTTTTTCCTGTATAATAAAAGTTTTAAGTTTTTTTGGGTCTCAAAAAATGTAATTCTGTTTTCTAGCTAATCAAAGATTAATAGCATTTAACTCTTAGACTTAAAAAAAATCTTTTGGGTAGAGATCTTTTTCTAAATGTGGCTGTGTTTTCTTAAAACTCATAAATTAGTATTTTCATGAATTACATCAGATTATATAATATAGTATTGCTTTTTTGAGTTCCTTGAGAATTAAAAAAGTCACTTATTTCATCCCTCTATAATCTTTTACTGTCAAAATGACTCTCTCTCTCCATGGTACCAGAAATTGAACTCATGATCTTGTACTTGGAAAGCGCTTATGCTACTGAGCTGTCTCCCTGGCCCTCAAAAATTATTCTTACAAAACAAAGAAAATTCACTTATCACTCAGATTGTTTCTTCTCACCTGCCACGATTAGAGTTGTGTAGTGACGACTCCTTACGTTCCATTTGGTCACAAATAGCGAAACACATGGCATTTATTTCTCCTCATTTTCATGGGTCTCCATGAAGTGCTCACGCAGTTCAACCTGACTGTTTTCCTTCTAGGTTCTTCGCAGATGTAGTGCCCGCAGTCAAGAAGTGGAAAGCAGCTGGAATGAAGGTGTATATCTATTCCTCAGGGAGCATTGAAGCCCAGAAACTGTTATTTGGGCATTCTACAGAGGGAGATATTCTTGAGGTAAGTTACTTGATTTCTTTTTTTATTATATTTTTTGGTAGACCTGGGGATTGAACTCAGGTCATTGCTTGCCAGGGAAGCACTTATTCCACTGAGAGGTTACTTGATTTCTTTTAACACTTCCTTTTTTTTTTTTCTTTTTTGGTGGAACCAGGGATTGAACTCAGGCCCTTGCCAGGGAAGCACTTATTCCACTGAGCCATCTCCCCAGTTCCTCTTTTAACACTTTCAAAGCATGAAATATGGAGTAAGGATTGTGCTGTAGTTACAAGCTAACTCCAGATGCAGGTTACTGCATTTATATGTGCTGATACGTGGGTTGTAAAAAGAAGTGCAACGCCAGACCTGGTGTCACACATCTGTGATCCAGGCACTTGGGAAGTTGAAGCAGGAGGATCTCTGTGAATTCAAGGCCAGTCTGAACTATATAGGGAGATTCTCAAAAAAAACCAAAAAGAAAAATTTGAAAAGAAGTGGGAATGCATAGGGAAGGTTGAAATATGTGATGGCTGTTTATTGATCAGAATCTCTTAAACTAGGGCTGGAGAGATAGCTCAGCATTCTAAGTACCTGCCTGGCAAGTGTAAGAACCTGGGTTCAATCAAGTACTGCATGCCCTGCCACCCTAGAACCCTAGGTATGGTGGTGCATACCTGTAATCCCAGGGCTGGGGAGGCTGAGATAGGAGCATCACTATGAGTCTGACATGCATAGTGAGATCCTGTACCACATGAATACAAATAAATATATTCTCTTAAACTTTGTTGCACATTTGGATCACCTAAAGAGTTTGTTAAAAATGTGGATCCCTGGGCCTTGCTTCCTAGCAAATCTGAATGGGCAGAGCTAGAGTGGGGCTGTGAGCTTGCCTTTAAACTTCCACCTGAGGTGATTTTAGTATAGCTGGCTAGTGTTTGTATGTAAAAACATGCATGTATGTACAGACAGGATATACAGGAGCTGGCATGTAAACGGCTGTCCTGCCAGTATTAGAAAATCAACACCAAAAGAAAGTAGTATAATGCTCTTTGGTTGTATAAAATAAGGTGTCTTAAAAATCAAAGTTTACTCAGCTTGGGTGTGGTGGTGCATGCTGTAATACCATATACTCAGGAGACTGAGGCAGGAGGATTGCAAATTCCAGGTCAGCTTAGGCAACTAAGCGAGACCTTGTCTCAAACTAATTTTTAAGAAAGGGCTAGGGATGTAGCTCTCTAGTGGAGCCCTTGCCTAGCATGTGAAACATGTATAGAAAACCTATTCTGTGTCTTGAAAAAGAATGAAATTAGGAAAAATACAAAATAGGGCTGTGCATAATTATAAAAGCTGCTTAAAGGAGTGCCTGTGGTTGGGTGTGTGCTGGGCACTGAACTGAGGGCCTTGCATGTGCTCAGTGGGTGCTGTACTGCCTTAGGCCCTTCAAGACTTCAGCAAAGCACAAAGTAGTCTTGTTTATTTCTAGCACTTTGGAGAGGTGTGGGTTTTATTGGAGGAGAAAAAAACAAAAACCCCTGCATTATTATACAGGATAGTTGGGCATGTTATCAAGCACTGTAGTAAATTAAAAATACCTAGTACACATTTCCTGTATATGAGAAAATTCCTGCTCCTCTCTGTGTTGCAATCCTGTGATCCCTTAAGGATGTGGTGGCCAGCAGAAGGGAGTACATTTAAAACTTTAAAAAGAAGTACTGACAGTATAGCTTAGGAGTGGAATGTGTGCTGTGGGCTCCTAGCATCATAAAGAGGGACAAAAGCCCTGACAACTGAGGACAGCATGAACTTGGTGATACACAAGTAACTTGGCCAGGTAACTCCCTCCCCCCTCTCTTCCCCCCCCCTGCCTCTTTTCTTCTCTCCTTTCCTCCCTTCCTTCTCCCCTGTCCCACCCTTGTTTCCTTTATCTATGTTTTTCTCTGTCTCTCTCTCTGGGGCTTGGGGTTGAATCCAGTTGAACCTAGCACCTCGTGCATTCTGGACAAGCACTATGCCACTAAATAAATAAATAAACAAATAAATATTTGGCGGAATCAGGGATTGAACTCAGGCCCTTGCACTATGCCATTAAATAAAGAAACAAACAAACAAATAAATAAATACTTGGGATTGAACTCAGGTCCTTGCGCTTACCAGGGAAGTACTTATTCCACTGAGCCATCTCCCTCGCCCAATAAATATTTATTGAGCCCTTAAGAGTTTTCAGAGAATACTTTGGCTTTAGAGCTTGTTCTATTTTAATTTTCTTACTTTTTTCTTATTTCTAAATCAAATATGAAACTAAAGTAAAGCCCTTTAGTCATTAGTATTGTCCTCTGAATACAGATACAAAACTTCTCTGCTCTGTCATACCATAGGCAGTAGATAAAAGTGGACAGAGCATGATAATTACCAAGTTCAATAATAAAAAATCTTATTCTTCAGTTTCCAAATAAGGCAAAATGAAAGGAATACAGAAAACCAGTCTTCACTGTAGAAAAATTAACATTTCCTTAACTATGAGCGATCAGCAGGCTTGCTTTTAGTTGGTGAGAATCCCTGAAGACATCCCGATGATTGTGTTTTCCTAGCTAACCCTAAGTATGGGTTCATCTTCATTACTGTTGCACCCAAGCAAGGGACACATTTGCCTTCAGTTATTTCTAAGATGATTTGGACATCCACTAGCACAAGGATAGAACTGAAAAAATTTTTAATTAGAAAATGAAAATTTTTTGAAAGTAAAACAATAGCAGTGACACAAATTAGGTACAACTTTTCATGCTAGGATCAGAAGGATAATGGTTAGGTCCTTTCTTTAGGAATGAAACCCAGTCCAAGTAGTAATTTGAATAAATAGTGTTTCAAGAATAGAATGTAGGAAATGTATCTCTTAATGATTTTGGATATAAAATGAATGCTAATGAAAATCTATGTATAATTTTATGTATATCTTCTAAGTGTTTATTGTTATAAAACCTTTATGTTTACTTTTTTCAGTGACCATAAAGTTCTCTTATTAAGGTAGATGTTTAGTAAATATTTACTGAGTGAATGAAGTCACTATGATTTCATGCATTTCAGGGATAAAAGATGTAAAACAAAAGGATTTGGTGTCATTGTTATTCTTCCTGTCTTCTCTTTGTTCAGCTTTTTGATGGTCACTTTGACACCGAGATCGGACACAAAGTGGAGAGTGAGAGCTACCGAAAGATTGCAGATAGCATTGGATGCTCAACAAAAAACATTTTGTTTCTGACAGATATTACTTTAGGTGAGTAGTAATCAGCACAGGCTGGCCTGAACTTGTTGGGCTCAAGCTCTCCTCCTGCCTTATCCTCCTGAGTTGCTGGGACTACAGGCACATACCACCATGGCCACTGGCCTTCTTGTGTTACATATTCCAGGGGAGCAGCCTGTGTTGTACTACAGAGCCATTTCTTTTAACAAATGAGGCCAGCTCTAGCTTTAGGGGGAGAAAAAGAGGGAGCTGTACATAGTTAAGTCTGCCTGTCATTCCCAATGGAATCCATTCCACTGCCAACCATGAGAGCAGAACTCATCTCCGTCTTCTCTGTCCTGCTCTCTTCCCTCGGTGCCTTCCAGGTTGTAAATCTCAGGCTTCATTATATTGGATTCTTAGGTAAAGATGCAAACACAGCTTTTACCCAGCTTGGCCCTCTTTATTATGCACAGTCTTAGCATTATGCACCATCACTTAAGGACTGAATGCCCAAAGCGCTGTGCAGTTTACTGGCAATGTAAGTGATTTCTGTAGTTCTTCCCATCAGATTGGACACTCATGCATCTGTAAGAAGGTGGGCCCTCTAGAGAAACAGAAAGTTGGTGAATGAGGATACCAGAAGTTCAGGTGCACAGGAACGTGGGCTGTGTGGGTCTTCCTGCAGGCTGCTGGATGGGGAGGCTTTCCACTCCCACTGGGCTCCCACCTTCAATTGCATCTCTGGCGGGCTGACTTCTGGTATTGCTAATTGTGTGTACATTTCAGGGCGGTTCTGTATATTTATGATCTTTCTGTCCTACTTCGGGTTGTAAATTTCTCTGGGTGGGACTGAGATCACACCCTTGGTTACTGCCAGAACGGGACTTTGTGCATGGTGCTGGGGCTCTAGATAGACTGTGTCTGTAACAGGGGCACAGGCTGGCACATTAGTCCACTTTATCTTTGCTGGGACCACATATCCCATGCCTGCAATCTGCAGGAGAGGTTTATTTAGCTCAGTTTCAGAAGTTTCAGTCCATGATCAGCTGGCAGAGCAGACCTGCTTAGGTTGCAGCAGCCAGGAAACGGAGCAGGGGAGCAGAGCCAGAGAGATCAGGTGCAGTGCGTCCTGGACAGATGTGTGTGTTCCTGGTTCCCTGCATGGCTCCGAAGCCAATCAAGTTGACAGCCTTAACCCTCACTGCAGAGAGGACACCAAGGGACACGGGCACTGCTTTTCCACACAATTCATGTGCCTGCTGGAGGAGGCTTCTGTGGTCTGTGGCAGGATGATTCTGTGCAGCCTTCCTGTGTATTATGCAGCCAAGTCACTTCTCTGGCCAGGATTTTCAGAGATGAGGTCCAAAGGAAAATGCAGCTGCTAGTGAAAGTTATTACCTCAAGTAGTGAATGTGAGTTCTACTTTTCCCTCTTCTGTCGGCCCTGTAGCTTTTGGTTTAGTTGATGGACAAGAGTTACAGGTTCAGATTTGCTGAGCTGTTTTGTAAAAACTGCTGTTTTGTAAAAACTGTTAACCAGCCCATATCAGTGGTGCCTTCAGAAGTTATATATCTTTTTTCAAAGAAATACAAATAGAGCAAGGCTAACGTCTGTGTATCACTGATGTTTAAGTAGACATTCAGTTCTGTGCTAGAGATTGAACCCAGGGAGCTTTGAGCTACGTCCCCAGCTTTTAAGACATTTGTTGGCCTTGAATTTGTGACCTTCTTGGCTCACTCTCCTGAGTAGCTGGGATTATTGGCATGTAACACTATGCCTGGATTTAGCAATTGATAATTAATCTTTGTTACATTTTCAGGCCTGAGTAAATGGACTGGAATTTTTAATTTTTATAAACAACAGCACTTCACAGTGATTAGTTACCTTGAAATTTGGAAACTTGGCAGATTTAGTGGGATTAGTGGAATCAGCCTCTGGCTTAGGTTGTCTGGCTTAGGTCAGCTTCCAGATTGAAAGCTTTCTATAAATTGCATATTTTTTCTACTTCCTGGAAAGGTTGCTCTCACAGAGGCTTATTGTTAACTGAGTTGGCAGGCCACAGAAAAGGCGCTGTCCGCAGCATTAGCCTTGGCCACCACCATTCCACCTGGCCTATCTTTGCACCTGAACTATAAACAGGTGTTTGCCAGTAGTATTTCTATATAGATCCACCCTCGGGGGGCTTTTGGAGATGTAAGAATGGTACTGTGAGGTTGCCCTACTGCAGGGTGAGGGAGGGTACATCCACAGCTTCTGTGAAGAATGACAGTTTGAAACCCTATTGCTGTTTTGTTCCTAATGGGGAGGAAATAGGTCTTGTTCTAGTGAGGTTAGCTGGTTTCAGCTGCTTTTTTTTTTTAATTCACATGGAAGACACTGTCAGAGGTGAAACTGCAGTTTGCTTTCTATTTGATTACCTTAGCATATTGTGATTGGGTTAGGGTTATTTGAGCCGTGGTCTTGCTTTTTGTACTTCACTCTGGCCTCAAACTTGTGAGCCTCTCGAGTACTCTATAGATGCTAGGCATTTATAGCTGTGTGCACCAGGCCTGGCTTCCCTTGCACTCTGCATGGTAGATTTCTGCAAGTTTAGAATCAAGGACCTGCTTTGGGTTAGAACCACCCCCGCAGCCAGCCACTTCTCTGACTGCATACAGTTCACATCCTCTCTCCATACTTTCAGTTAATGATTACAGTGCCTCTACAGCTACTTGTAGTTTCTTCATATTCTTGTCTCTAGCTATGCCTCTATAATATATATATATTAATTACGTATTTAGTACAGGGTCTATGGGTCTCACTACACAGATCGAACTTGTAGTGATTCTCCTGTTTTCAGTCTCCTAAGTGCTGGGATTACAGGCGTGTGCCACCACGCTCAGTCTCAGTCATGTCTCAGTGTGCTCTGGATCCTGGGCCAGTCTGGCAGGTGCAGGATCGAGCCCCTGGCCCCTGCATCTGCCTAAACAGGTGCTTTAATCTACTGAGCTATCTGACCAACACCAAAAATGATAGCAATGTAGGATTTTGTTGGTGGTACTAGGTGCATCTGTAATTTCCTAGTCATGCATCTTTAATTTTAGGTCTTTCTAGTCTTCCTAAGCCATTTCCTTTGATTGCAGTTCTAGAAATTATTTCTTAACTCCATAAAGTGATAATCCCCAATTTAGCCTCGAAGTGCCATTGGCTTCCTCTTGCCTTCTCTATATGAAGGTTTATTCCTGCCACTCATCTTGGAAGAGAGAGAACTGGCACATATGTGGCTGGGACGAGGCTGGTGGCTGCCTTGCTCTTCTAGTCGCCTTTAGCCCAGATCCCATTGTCAAGGCAGCCAAAAGACCAAGTCGAAACCCAGATGATTCCCAAGTGTGTGAGAGAGAACAAAAAGCTTTCTCCTTGGAGATGAGAAAAGGAATCGAGTTTTAGGTCAGCAAATGCTTAAGCGGTTCGATATTTACTGTTAGAGCAAACATACTGATGGGAGACTTGCATCCTCAGACATGGCTACCAAACTCAGAACAGCCACTGGTTGGCGTTTGTGGTTGTGATTTGGTTGTAATGCCAGGCAGGATGAAGCTTTGCCTGGCAGTCAGGCTGGGAGGTGGGGGAGAAGCAGCTGCTGATCTGCTGGCCTTGGGAGAGGTGAGAAGGGCGTGTGGAGAAGATGAGTGGTAAGAAGCTTCTGTGCCCCACCAGTCTCTCCAGGAGTGGCTCTGCACTGCTGTTCTGCAGTTAGTTCCATAGGCTGAGAAATTGCCTTTATGTAATCCAAGCCTTGGTTCCTTAGATCACATGCCAGGTTTCCACCTGGTCACTGGCTGGCCCGAGAAGTCCCCTCTTACTACACACCCATGTTCAGTTCCCACTCCAGCTGCTCTGTTCGTAGTGCTTGCTTGTGTGCTTTTTATTCCTGCCTAGAATTATTCCTTTCTCTGTGAGTTTTCTTTTCCTGAAGTTCTTGAACCCGCTTGGCCTGTGTGGGGGAATCAGGTGGATCTTGATTCAGCAGCTGTTCCATGTTGGGGTGAAGGTGGGGCTTCCGCCTGGTGTCAGCACCCAAGAGCAGGCACTGGCTGGTTTTTCCCATGAAGGCCACAGGTGGACTGCAGGCTTTGTGCTTCGTATCTTCTGTATCCCAGCCATTTGGCCACCCTTCGGGGCTGGGCAGTCAGTACACAGTGAAGGGGTGTGGCTCTACCACAGCAAATGCAGCTTGTCATTTGCCAGCTGTTAGTCCAGGGCACAGACCAGGAAGTGAGACTGAGGTTCACAGTTCAGCCCTGCCACTTGCCCGTTCTCAGTTTCTGTGTCTGTGGATCATGATGCTGGTTCCCTGGGTCACTGTGTGATTTAGGTGTGACTGGGTGTGCCATTAGGCAGGAGCTTTGTTTTGTCCACACAGCTCTGGTCCTAGAATAGTACCTAGCACCTAGGAAGTGCTAAATTAATGGACCTATTAGCTGTTATTTTTCAAATAGAAATACAGTGGAGCCCAATGGGTATTAGAGATAGCTCTTGCAATATCTTACTTAGTTTAATTTGACTTCCAGCTTTATTCTGCTCTGTCATGCATATACACAGTATCAATGACCTTAGGACTAACGGATAATGAAGGGAGAAACAAGTAACCAATGTTCATTTGTGTTGTGGCAGGGAAAGCAAGTGGCTGTGGAAAACTGCTTTGACTTAAATTTTGAAGAGTAGGATTTTCCAGGCAGAAGGGATTGGTAGTGTAGGGAGGGGGCATGACACATCGGGGCTGGGGTGAGTGGGGACTTCAGCCTGTGTGAATTGTAGTACTGTTGTCCCACACCTGCTTAGTCCTGCCCTTTGGAGATGGCTCAGTCTTGGTAGCCCCGAGGGAGAGAACAAGGCAGTAGAATGGAGGCTCTGTCTCTGCACTCATAGTGTCGTGTTCAGTGAAGCACAGAAGTATAGGTTACTCTGCTGGGAACAGTAAGGCAGTTTTATAAACATGGAGGTGAAACATATGAGAAGGAAGTGTGCTCATTTTGTAGTGTCAATAAAAATCAGACCCAATTTGCTGCTCCTGTTGCCATGTTTCCCATAATGTTGCAAATCTCAGCCCTGGTGTTTTGGTGTTTTTGACCCATTCTCTCCTGCCCGTAGAGGCCAGTGCTGCTGAGGAAGCGGATGTGCACGTAGCAGTGGTGGTGAGGCCTGGCAACGCAGGGCTGACGGACGATGAGAAGACATACTACCAGCTCATCAGCTCCTTCAGTGAGCTCCGCCTGCCTTCTGCCACGTAGACAGGGTTTCTGAGGACCCTCAGTCCTGCCTTTATTCTAATGGTAAAGATGTACCTGTGTGTGTGCTCCAGTTAATTTCCATGGGTACATAGTGAAGAAAAAGTCTTCATTTCATTGAAAATGAAACTTACTTAAAGATGCTTTATATGGAGACCTTGCTTGAGACCATTTCGTATCCCTTATCAAAACATAGTTGATAGAGGAAATTGCTAAACTACAGATCACATATGTTAGTGTTATCAGATCATGACCACAAAGGAAAGCCAGTTTTGAGATATTCAGAAGTCTTCTTTTAAGAGCTGAAAATAATGTCAGAAAAATTCCCAATAATTCATTGTCCCTGTGTACATGAGTTGCATGACTATAATTGTTGCACTTCACACTCGCCTCCCTGTGTACAAAAGAAAAAGTTGACCTGTTACCGTTCAAGTGGAGCTTCGATCAGCCAAGTGCTCCTTATGTAAGAAGAGAAGTGCTGATCTCGTGGCTCCCACAGCAAACACTGGTGGTCTTCGCAATGAAAATGCACACTGATTCAACAGCTGAGAGAGAATGGTGACGCTGAATGGTCAGCAGAACAGTCCTAACCCTGCTGGTTGTTATCCCAGATTTTCTCGTTGCCTTCTCGCTATCTCAGCACAGTTTGAGAAAATGTTAATTGCTATATACTGTTTTTAAAAACTTTATTGAAATTGGCCCATAACCAAAAATATGCTAGTACATAATATTTTCCTCTGAAATAGATGTGAGAAATGTAATTTTATAACACATTAGTTATTTTGGTTCAGTTCTAAAAGAATTTAATGTCATTTTCATGTTGTGATTAATAAAAGCATTTTTTTCTCTGAAGTTTTATATAAGTGGCTGAACTGTATCACTTCCTGCCAGAAGCAAAAAGAAGCTGAGACTAGAGGGATGAAAAGCCAGTGCTTACACTTTGATGTTTGTGTTGAGTGTGGCATGTGCATGTTTCATGGATGTTGCAGGAAGCTTCCCAACTGGCATTTGATCACGTATACACAGGTGGTTAGGGCTTCGTTTGGGAAGTAAAGATTCAGCGCATGAATGGGGTTTAAGATTCTGGAGAATCTTGTAAGTGTATCAGATGATGCTTGAAGGAGGCAGTTCTTGTAGTTAAAGACTAGGAATTCTGCAGGAATAATTTTAGGAATGCTTTGAATTAGGAAAAGGAAGTAATATGAATATGAGAGGACAGGGTTAGACTTAAAATATTTTATATTGTTAATTTGATCTAGAAGCTAACTAAATCTAGAGGCTATAAAAAGTATACGAGCGTAGAAAAACAAATAAACTTAAATGGGAACAATCTGTATAAGATAAATCACAAATGGCAGTGAGAGGATGACATTCACTTTTCTGGAGCACGTAGCAGAGTGTCCTTAGCCATTGTGTAAGGAAGAAATGAGCACTAGCCTGGAAGTTTGGAAGGAATTGGAGGCACTCAGCTCTAGCCAGGGTGGGAGTGAAGAGGCCCTGACTGCTGTGGGAACGAGCTCTGAAAAGCAGCAGTTCAGTCTTGAGGAACGAGGACAGCAAAGCGGGTGGAGGAGATGGGAGTCTTCAGGTTGTCGAGATGGGGAAGAAACAAAGTGAGCAAAAAGTTAGATTCCAAGGAAAGACCCTTTGGAAGGACCTGAGGAGTAAAGTGGGAAGGCTTCTGCTTATAACCAAGAAAGGGAGTAGCGAAGCGGGATGTGGTGGCGCAGGCCAGTAATCCCCGGGAGGGGGTTCCTGGGAGGCTGAAACAGGAAGAGCATGAATGGGTGCCCATAGCAACTGACTGACCTAGTGACAACATGCTTCAAAACATAAAGGGCTGCGGACACAACTCAGTGCCACCCGTGAGTCCGCAAACATGCAGAGCAATGAATCAGGAGGTAAATCCAAATAAATTTGTGGTCTTTAGGCAGGAAGAAGAGAAAAAACATCTGGAATGTCTGTCAAGGAGCCCAAAAGCATTAAATTTCCTTGATATCTTATTTGCAGAGACCAAGGGGTGCAAGGGACTCTTGACAGTATGGCTCTGTGTTCTCGCCAGTTAATCCAGGCCTAGTTCAGTTTTCTCTTTCCTAGGGTGGTTCTTATTTCCCAAGTGGGCAGGCATGTAATCTTGTGGGCCTTCTGGCGCAGAAGGGCACCAGTCTGCCCAGATTCTAGAAAGCTGCCCTCAGTGAAGCCCAACCCCTCTGGACTGCTGGAGGGGGTCACCACCACAGCCTGTCACCAGGCGGGTGCACTGCAGGCTTTTCCCGGCAGATGGCACTGTCTCTGCAGACTTCTCAAGTGGAGGCCACCAGTTGTTCTGTGTGAGACTAAGGAAGAACAGCCAGAGACAAAAAGGAGTGTAGTTCATGTGGCCCTGAAAGCAAATAGCAGGGTATTGTAAGAGGTTTGAAAAAAGTGACAGTAATCTCAAATGAAAGCCAGCCATTTCTTCCTTTTTCTGTTTTTTTTTTTTTTTTTTTCTTTTGTGAACATCTTAGCCTGTCTTGGGGGCAGAGCTGGCACAGCATGTGATGCTGGGGATCAAACCGGCGTCCCTGCAGCTTGCCTAAGCATGCACTTTGGAGCGCAGAGCTATCTTGCTGGCCCCATGCCAGCCATTTCTGTCCCTCTTCTGACTATCCTTGACACATTTTAAAAAATGAAAAAGATTTAAAAACAAGTGATTTGGGGTAGTTTTTCCAAGAGCAGTGTGAAGTCGATTTATTTTCAGATCTTTTTTCATTCCTGTCTCAATTTAAATGTTAAAATAAGTGCCAAAGCAGTTTTCTGTCCCACCACGCCCTCCTTGATGGCAAAATGGTATTCTCCTTCAGCTAATATTTGAATAAAGTTTTTGCTAATATACTGAGAGTGACCCTAACAGAAGTAAAATTCCACATTCATTATTAAGTGTCTATGGCATGCATTTTCTCCACATCTATTCTGAGACTACAAAATATGAGACAGTAAATGTTCTGCAGAGAACATGGAAACCAAGGCTTTTTACCAGGAAATATAGAAAAATGTGACCTCCTAAGGTGAGAATCCAGGAAGAGCAAGCAGCCTATGCACGTGGAACCGTGTGGCACACTGTGAGGACTGCAAGTTGGTGGCTGGGTGCCTTGGAGAGGTGCACGGATGGAGAAGCCGACGGCCTGCTGCCCAGGAGAGGGTCGGAGTTGTAGCTCCGAGAGGATGCTGAGCAGAAGATTCTGACTGATTTAGTCTTAAAGAATTCTTTGTTGGGTAAAGAATGGGTTATAGGTGAGCAAGAGTGAATGCAAGAACATGGTGGGGTGTGGCATGGTGGTACACCCTTGTAATCTTGGCACTTTGGGAGGCTGAGTCTGGAGAAGTGCCCAGGCTGGGCAACTTGGTGACGTAGTGAGAATTTGTCTCAAAAAAAGGCTGGAGGGGGCTGGGGACATAGCTCATTAGCACAGTGCCTCCCCAGCAAGCACAAGGTCTGGAGTTTGATTCCTAGTACTAAAACAAAAAAGGCCCTGGGTTCGATGCTCTGGAATGGCCAAAAAAAAAAAAAAAAAAAAAAAAAAAAAAAAAAAAAAAAAAAAAAAAAAAAAAAAAAAAAAAAAAAAAAAAAAAAAAAAAAAAAAAAAAAAAAAAAA
>PVKA01018102.1:0-23317 GCA_004027165.1 Ctenomys sociabilis | reverse complement strand
TTAATTTCAAAATCAGTGGAAGGACTAGAATAGCTAGGGGAACTATGCCTGGACTCTTGTGGTAAAGCACACTGCAGCGGGGCATTTGGGCGCCTACCTCCATTGGTCCCGATGTTCCTGGGAAGCTGGCTAAGGGCCTGTGATGTTGCTTAGCAACAGCTGTGGCTTTGGGAAGGTTGCCTCTGTCCTGCTACTGCATGTCATTGCCAGTGTCCAGCTCAACCTAGAACCCTTTTTAAGATCTTCCAACTTCTCCAATTAGCAGGTAAAACTGCACTTAAGAGTCAGTTTGCTGGAGCTAAGATGGAGGCTATTGGGCTATTGAAAAAATGGAAGTATGGAAGGTAGTAGTTTGTTTTAGGATACAAAAGTCCAAAGATGGACACATTTGGAATAGTTCAGAGGTATCAGTGGCTGCCCTTGTTGATGGATTCGGTCTGAAAAGGTCACCTTTGGACTCTTAGTTTGAGCAACTGTATGGATGGCACTACTGGAGGAACAGAAAGGTTTTTTTTGGCTGGCTCAGGATGCCTTAAGGGCAGGTCTGGTAAGGCATAAGGATCTGGGGATCAAACCACAGTATCCCATGCCTGACTGTGTTTGCATAAGCAGGCACTTAAACAACTGGGCTGACTGGCAGGCCCCCAAAAGTTCAGAATATTTTTTCTGAAGAAAGCTGCACCACTGGCATAACAAGCTGTAAGAGACCAGTGCTCAGTGATGTAGGTGACCAAAGAGCAACTGAGTGTAAGTTTGAAATTCAGGATCCTGGCCTGGCTAAAGACCAGATGGAGAGTTCATTGGCACAGAGGCTACTGAAAGCTGTGGGACATAGCAGTCTGTTGAGAGAAGAAAACCTGGACCAGTGGTGGGGAGCCTGTGGCACACACACTGCAGCAGGCTGCATCATTGGATCTAAAGGGGTTGTCTTCTCTGGTGTAGGCAGAGCTTTAGGTTCCCATGGTAGAGATCTAGCCAAGGGAGGAACCAGCAAAGGAAAGCGAAAATTGGTAGGGTGCCGAGGAGCAGAACCAGGTGACAGGGAGGGGAGGTAGCAAAGATAGCGTGTGCTCATTCAATGCTTATGTTTTGCTGCTGATTTCTATATTTGTTAAATTGTTTTTGTTTAATTTATTACTGCCTTCTTCTGTTAAGTAGGTATTTTCTAGCATGCCATTTTTTTTGTCATGCTTTTTATTGAGTATTGTTTAGTCATTTCCCTTAGTTTTCCTAGGGATTACAATTAACATCTCATTGTATAAAGTCTAGCTCCAGTTACCATTCCTTTGGTTTCAGTAGAAGACAAAGCCTTGCTTCTGTAACTCCATTTCCTTCCCTTGCTTGCAGTTATTGTTGCAGATCAGCCCTTCTGTGGCCAGGGAGATAACTCAGTGGAATAAGTGTTTGCCTGGCAAGTGGAAGGTTGAAGGTTATGAGTTCAATCCCTGGTGCCACCAAAAATAAAATAAAATGTAATGTAAAGTAAAGT
Source organism: Ctenomys sociabilis (assembly GCA_004027165.1). Classification (NCBI taxonomy): domain Eukaryota; kingdom Metazoa; phylum Chordata; class Mammalia; order Rodentia; family Ctenomyidae; genus Ctenomys; species Ctenomys sociabilis. The sequence goes on along the minus strand of PVKA01018102.1, from coordinate 21,828 downwards.
AAAATAAATAAAAAAGTAAAATAGAGCCTTCCATATACATGTGCCTATCAACATAGATTTATCATCATTTTATACAGTTGTGTTTTAAATCAAATGTAGGAGGAAGAAACAATGAGTAATAACAGATTCATTGGTACAGAGGCTACTGAAAGCTGTAGCTGTCTTAATCTTTACCCCTTGGGTTAGTTTCCAAGGGCTTCAAAGTGCCCCAGACAAAGGGCCTAAAGCCACAGAAATTTGTTTCTTATTTAAGCCTGGTTGATTCCACTGGGGCACTGAGGGAGAATCTGCTGTGTGTCTCCCAGCTCCTGGTGACAGTCATTCCTCCGATTTTTACTTTACCTCATGTTCCTCCATCCTGTGCGCTAGTCCAGTGTGAGTTCATTGTAATTATGTATATGGTGGTTCACTCCCCAAATAAGGTGTGTTCTAGGTTGCTAGGGATTAGGATTTTTATATATATTGGAGCGGTAGGGAGGGACAGCCCATACCACCAAGAATATGTCCAAGCTTTTTAAATTATTCACTGAAGTGTCTCATTCTTCATGCAGACTTCCCTACCAAGGGTTTTGGTTGGGCTGTTACCTGTCATTTCAAGTAGCCGTGATTAACACATTTCTTTAACTCTACCTGAGGCCCTTGGTAGGCTGCCCAGGCAGATGTGACCCTCAAGCCTGTGCCCAGGGAGCTGTCCACTGAGGTTCTAGGACCAGGCTGCTCCAGATTCAGATGTTTAAGCCCTAACTCTCACTGTCCTCGTGTGACTGCACCTGGGCTAGAAGACCAAGTCAGATCATAGGGATGGGGCTCTGATCCCAGAAGTCTGGAGACCTTATGAGAGGAACAGAAAAGCCGGCATGCGTCTTTCTCCCCCATGTGAGAGGCAAACAGGCTAATGCGCCATTGAAGAGGACCAGAATCCTACATGAGATGCATGTTCTGCTCTGCCGGGTACTGTCACTGCACCAGCTTGCTAGGCCACCAGTGGGGAGTGGGAATGTGGGACCCACCACAGAGTTCCTGGGTTTTACTGAGACTCAGCTAGGTTTTGATTAAGCTACTCCTTGCTTCCTGTAAGACTCTTCTTAGTCTCCAAAATTGCATAAAAGGTATTTTTGGCAGTTTTACTATTTGGGTGTTATTATGGGGCAGGGGTGGGGGGACTTTTGGTGTCTTCTGCTCCTCCATCTTCCCAGAGCTTAGCTCAAGTTGACAGTGTTATGCTGATACAGTTCCCTCCTCCTACAGTCTCCTGCTGGCTCGTGACGAAGCCCTGTCTCCTCAGGCTTGCTTATGACCTGCAGCCCTCTTATCAAGAGCTGGGGTCAGGCCCTTCTCTAGGGAAGTCAGTGAATCTCCCATGTGGAGAGGACCAGAGATCTGAGCTGTTGGCCAGCTCTGTCCTCCAGACAGCGAACTCCCTGCCCGAGGCTTCAGCTACTGCCTTCCATGGAAACCCGGGTACCTGGACGGGGACAGGCTGGCCTGCTGTGCCATCAGGTCCTGACCCACGCACTCCATGGGTATGATAAGCACTTTTATGCCACTGCATTTTGTAGTAATTTGTGGAGCAGCTATAGAACTAGAACGCTTTTTGTCCCTTTTGGTACCTTCGGGCTTCTCAGCTGCATTTGCCTCCACACAGTTGGGACCTCCAGAGCAGTGTCATTGTTCTCCCTCCCAGCACTGATGTCTCTCTTCCAGATCTGGGTATCTCCATCATCCTGCCATTCAGGCTCAAAACCTCAGAGGGTCTGATTGTTCCACTCATAGGTAGCTAAGCACACTGTTGTCTTTTTCATAGCCTCTTGTTTCTTATTTTTTTTTGCAGAACTAGGGGTTGAGTCCAGGGCCTTCAGTCCTTTGTTTCTTTTTTTAGTCAGGGTCAACTTAAAGTAACCTGTACTTCATTTTTAGACAAGGTCTTATTGCATAGCCCAGGCTAGCCATCCTAATGTGCATGAGGTTGCACTGTTCACTGTAACCTCCAAGAAAACACTGCTGGTCACAGGGAGTGTACAGGCATCACACTATAAGGAGGGTAGTGTACTGCATGCCTGTAGTCTTGGGAGTCAGGATGCTGAGGCTATTCTTGAATGCAAGGCCAGCTTGAATTACAGTTGAGACCCTGTCTCAAAACAAAAGTTAAAAATTGTAAAAAAGGGCAGTGTTTAAAGCCTTCCAAGGGCAAGTGATGATACCATTTACATTTGTAATTTGGCAGTCTAGGGTTTTTTGAGAAAGCTCTACTAGGATGATACAAAAGCAAGCTGCCATTGGCATGGAGTGCTCGTAGTCACAGAATCCACTTTGATACTGGATTTAATCAGAGCCTTCCCCTGAGCTCCTCTGCTCTCCCTAGCTACAAATCTAAATTTGGTTTGCATCAGCCTAGAGGCATTAGATGTTATTCCAGTATTGGCTGGCAAGTAAATCCCTCACTCTGCTCTCCAGGAATATCCATTAAGCACATGGTGTCCTTTCCTTAATCCCTTCCCACACAGCATTTGCAGGGGGAGTTTTGGGGCAGAGTTAGACATGGCGCAGGGAGTGCGACCTACATGGCTGGTTCAGCTGCTTGTCCTATAAACATGAACTATATCCCGAATTCCTCAGCTAAGGACCTGGTTGGCCCCAGTGTATGGTTTGGAAGCTACATGAGAGGAAGTCAGGTACTGACAGTTTGCATAAAGATACCTCGGGTCCTATTGATAATGTGGCCATTTCCCAGGAATTGCTTGCTGGGAACATCATAAAAAGTAAAAATAACACACTTTTTTCCAGAGCTTCCACCTGGAGGTCCTGCAAGCTGTTTGCTTAGACAAACAGGAAGACACTGGTATCCTCTTAATATCTATAACCTCTGAAATGTGAGTGAACATTGGTTCCTGGATACCTTGAACACTGAGTTGCTCAAATCAGGCTGCAGGTACCCTAGAAATACAGGTTGAACATCTAACAAGGAATTGTGTTCTGTTCAAGGTGGGTGGAAAGTCTTGCCTTGTGGAATTTTCATTTTGGGGCTGGAGAGAGTCAGAAAATAGCACTGCATGTTAAGGGTTATGATGTTAGCATTTTAACTAATCAAAGAGGGCCCGAGAGTAACATTCAAGTAAGTGAAGAAGGTGAGAGGTTTTAAGATCTGGAGGCAGGCTGTCAGTTGGGGATTGGAGAAAAACATGGAGAGCCTGAAGTTGAGCGAGAAGGGGGGTCCAGGCAGGTCTCGTGGAGCTGTTAGACCCGGAGAAACCATGAGAGGGTTTCTAGCATAGAAGTGATGGTTGTTTTGACAGCTCATGAGGACAGGCTGCAAGCAGAGAACAGTTTGTGGCAGGTTAGAGAAGTCCAGGGATAGAGGCAGTGCGGATAGACCAGCTGAGGGCAGCAGCAGGCAGTAGAAAAGTGGAGCAACAGGGTTTGCAGACAGACTTGGGTTGTGAGAGAGTAAAGAAAAGGAAAATCAGTCAGGGCGAGTGAATGAAAGACACATGTCCCTAACAGACAGGAAGAGGGAGGGATGATTTCACAGGTGAAGGTCAGTGTGCTGCCCCAAGAGGCCTTCTGTAGAGCTTGAGTTCACAGTGCTGGCCCTGGGGTGGGAGGCCTGGGCTGGAGAACTCAAAGGCAGCACAGGCAGCAGGTACGGCTCAGCCACTAGGTGAGGGCACCAGGAAGGCAAGTGTAGACACAGAAAGAGTGCCGGCAGCTGAGCCCCGAGGTTCTCCAGAGTTGGAATCTCAGGGAGGAGATCCAAGCCAGGAAAGAGGAAGGATACTGGGGCAGGAAGCACATTAAAAGGGCAAGGTGTTCCAGAAGCCAGGAGTAGAAAACCCTTCCGGCAGGGAGGTGGGACAGAACTGCAGAGGAAGCTTTGGGTGGAGAGGAAGGAAGGAAAGAAATCCAATTTAGTTTAATCTTCGCACAGTAAAACCCAGCCTCTCCTGACACAAATAGTGTTGGTCCAGGTTCCATGTATGACCAGTAAGATCACAAATTTCAGGAAATGAAAGTCTTTTCCAAACAAGGGATAAAGAAAACCAAACAAGTGCACCTCTCTGTCAGTTTTTTATTGAAAGAAAAACTATTAAAACTTCAAAATATTAACATTAGTTTCCAAATATTTCTCCTAGCCATTAGAACATCTCTTCTTCAGGAGACTGGGCTGGAACCCCCCAGAAGCATGGTTTAGCGTCACAGACTTGGTCAGGCAGGCGCACACACCCCAATGCAGGTTCCCTGGCCCTGGCCTCCCATGTGGATGTTCTCAGCTCCAAGCTGAGCTGAATCTTCATTTAGATGTGTGACAAAGTGGACATATTTGTTTGGTCCTGGTCCCTATTTCCTGAAGGCCTAAGACCCTGAGAGTGTACTGAGTGTAGCAGTGGCTCTGTACCCTTGGAATCTCACCAGGGTGCAATGTGGCCACTCAGATGGGTGCCCAGAGCCTCAGGTGTGACTGTCCAGAGCCTCAGTACTCAGAGCTCCAGCCCACCCACCTTGGGCATCAGACAGGGCAGTCTGCAACACAAACATGAGACATGGAGGTCAGGAGAGCTTCAGAGGGGCTCAGAGGGGCCAAGTAGTTGGGGTGTCTTCATTTTGGCTATTCCTGAGTTACAGCCTTTATAATAAATACTTTTTCTTTTTTTGAGTTCCTGCAAGTCTATTACTAGCAAATTTGCAACCAAGTTGGACAGAAGTAAGGGCAACCTGTGGACCCCAAACTTGTGATTGGCATCTGAAGCAACGGTGCTCTTGTGTCACTGAAAGCTCTGGAATTTGATGGAGACCTGGGGTAGGTAGCTTGGAGAGACACTGCCCAACGCCCGGGATCACACGTGCTTTAGGATCAGAGAACAAATAGTTTAAGAGATAAGGAAATCAGAATTCTGCATAAAACTTTTATGTAGTGGCCAGATCCCAATGGATAGCATTGGCCATTGCTTGATTCTGCTAACATGTGCTACTCGATTGACTCTTAAGAAGTATACAAGTACATCACCAAAGCGGCTTCATTTTGATTGTGTAAAATAAAACTCCTTACATCTTTGTTCTTTGATAAAATTTGTAAAATGAAAAAAAGAAACCCAAAAGTAGTATTCAAAGCTAATAAATGTCACCTTGGACTATTTACAGTAGGATTCCTCTTTACCAGGCGGATATACTTTGTGAGTCTTTTCTTGTTCACTCCTTACAGGTAAGCACTCTCCTCAGCCGACCCTTGTTCCAACCTCTTGTCCTGTCTCTTGTGAAGCAGCTTCTGTTGGCCCACTCACCTTTCAATCTCTTGGATTCTTTTGTCCACACTCAGAAATAATCATTAATTCCCAACGACATGTATTGAGCACCTAGAATGTGCCAGGCACTGCGCTGGAAGAGGTGAGGATGTGTTGAGGCCCGCAGAAGTGCAGGCTCTGGGGCAAGTTTAAAAACCAATGCTTTTCACATTACAGTCCGTGCAGTCCCAGGCCCGTAGGAAGCACATTTAGGGACGTCTCAAATCAGCGTGTTTGGGGGTGGGGGCTCTGGCTCTGTGATGCACAGCCTACCACACTCCCCTACAGGTACAGTTCTGAACTCTGAATGGGGACCACCCCGGACAAGTCGTGCCACTGTGATTTGTGGAGAAGATAATCTTTTACTTTGTACATTCCAAGTGCGAAAATCCCTTATTCCTAACACTATCAGGTTGAAGCAATAGTTGTATGTTAGTCTCCCCGGATTTCACTCGGAGCAAGATGCTCCACAATGTGCATGCCCTCGTGGGTGTGTGCGTGCATGTGCATGTTGGTGTGTGCACGTGTGTGTGGGGTGCCTCACTGCCATGCAAACAGCTGCACCTCCAGCCCTAAATTCTCCATGTGTAGTATCCAGCAGGAGCCTTTTCTCTGTCCCCACAGGTTCTGAAATAGCTTCCTATTTCTCTGTGAATGTTTTCTTTGCATTAAACATTAAACTTGAGGAAATTGTTTTTTTTTTTTTTTTCTGTTTTCATGTTTAACCCAAAACAAGCTCAGTTCTTGCCCTTGGTCTCCTATATTTATCCATGAAATCTGGACACTTGTGAGTTACTTTTGTTGTTTTTCTTTTAAAGATAAACCATGAACTATAAAACAAAAACTTTACATGACTTACTGTGGAAACAAAAATTAAACCCCTCTTAGCGCCAGGTCCACCAGACCATGTCCCTGTGACTGTTCACATCTACAGGTGTTTCTCAGGCATGGTGGCTCAGGTCCCCACCATGGCCGTGCCTTCCCTTGGACACGCTGTCACAGGCCCTTCACTGGGGCCACACAGCGACTGTGGAGTGATGGTGATGACAGCGTTCCTGGGGAAATTCTATCCGTGCTTTCTTTTGGGCCATTCAGGGTCACCTCTTCACCCATTGTCCATCTGGGCAGATGACACCTATTATCCACTCAAGGACTGTAACAACTTCCTCATGTGTTTGTTACAAGCCCTTGGGACCTCAAGGCAACTTACAGAGTGGGCATTAGCCCATGTCACATCTAGCCCACCTTCTCTAAGGTCACATGAGACAGAACACGGAAGAGCATGGTGTCCTGGGAGAGGCAGGAGACGGGTGACCATGCGCAAGCTTCTGGCTCTGGCGTGCGTATTTTTTCAGTGTAACAGCATGTATTTTGACACACAAGGGCTTGTGCTTTTCCTTAAAGAAACAACTTGCCCTACAAAGCTTGTTTGGCAAACAAGGCCATGAACGTGTGTGCGTGTATAGTGTGTCATGAAGCGAGTTGTCACTTCCTGTCAGTGTGCCCTCCTGCCCCTCCCCTGCCACTACACCAGCCTCACCAGCAAGGACAGACTGACAGGCTACACCTGGTCCGTCTGATATTCAGAGGCTTCCGACAGACTTTCGGAGAAGCTTAGGAAATTCTCCTGGTACTCGGAGCACACGATCTCATAGCGGTAGTGGCGGAACTCCACAGCAAAGGTGCCGAAGTATGACAGGAAGCACATGACCAGGCCCCACTGTACCCGGGCTGCATACATGTGGATGTCCTGGGCCATGAGGATGAAGTCTGGGGAAAGGCCATTAAGGAAGGGACACAGGCAGTCTGCTGTCGCCCTCACTAGCTAAGTGGGTCCTTCACAGCGCTGGTTGGCCACTGGCAAGTCCTGTGAATGACACCAGATGGCAATACTGAGCTCTCGGTGCCAGCACAGCTCCTTGGAACTTTCAGGAATCATCTGAATCCTCCTTGCAATCCTTTTCTCATGTTGTGTAAAAATAACAAAACCCAGGCCAAGGGGGTACCTTGTTTGCAGTCACTCATGCAGGCTGCAACCGGCAGAGTGGGGTTTGTCTAAGCACACTTGACTCCTGGTCAGGCCTTCTGTTCGGCCTGCATTCTGACACTGCAGCAGCTTGGCTAGCAAAAGATGCCAACTGCAGAACAGCTGACCACATTTTCACAGAATATATATATATATATATATATATATATATATATATATATATATTTTTTTTTTTTTTTTTTTTTTTTTTTTTTTTTTTCCCTGCGGTACCAGGGATCGAATTTGGGACCTTGCACATGCCAGTCAGTACTTAAGCCATTGAGCTGTCTCCTTGGCCCAAGATTCATAGTTATAGCTGCAGAAAATAAACTGAACACATGAAACTGCTGACTACTTCCATATGAGCTACAGTTGGCAGCAGGGCTACGAGTAGTCTATGTGGCTCCCTTTTCTCTTCTGATTTTCTAATTTTTTTTTTTTGTCCCAGCAACAAACATTTAGGTTTGCTTCATTTCTGCTATCGCACTAACACTTGAGCCCAAATACAAATGTGCGATTAAAATGACAATAAAGCAACAGTAGACTCCTGTTCTTGAGTATGTGTGAACATGTACACACAGTGGTGTGCATGGAGGAAAGGGACTGGGAAATGGATCAAAGTTCATAGCAGGTTTTAGATTTTTTTTTTTTTTTGTGGTGACAGGGTCTCCCTATGTAGTTCAGACTGACCTTTGACTCAACTGTGTAATGTAGGCTGGCTTTGAACTTGCAGTGATCCTCCTGCCTTAGTCTTCTGAGTGCTAGGATTACAGGCTTGTGCATCACACCTAGTCCATAGGAAAAGGCCAAAAGATTGAATACTAAATACATTTAGAATTAGTTCAGTGTAGGGCTGGTGAGATAGCTCAGTAGACTAAGTGCCTGCTCAGGCAAGCGGAGCGACCTGGGTTTGATCCCTGGCACCACATGCCACATACCCCTCTCCGAACATGCTGAGCTGGCCACCAAGACAAGGTGTGGTGGCACACACCCATAATCCTAGTGCTAGGAGGCTCAAAACAGAAGGATCATTAAGTCAGAGCTACATAGTAAGACCCTATACCAAATACATTAAAAAAAAAAAAAAGAAAGAAAAAGCATTAGTTCAGTCTGTAGAATATAGACATAACATCGTAGAGAGAAGAGAAGAGAAGAGAAGAGAAGAGAAGAGAAGAGAAGAGAAGAGAAGAGAAGAGAAGAGAAGAGAAGAGAAGAGAAGAGAGTGTATGTGTGTCAGGGTCCCACTGAATAGTCCATGCTGCCCTTGAACTCATGGCAATCCTCCTGCCTCAGTCTATGGAATGTTGGGATTATAGGAGTGTGTCACCAGGCCTGGCCATGTGGGAAATGTTCAGAGAGGCTTAACTCCTTGTGTCAAACTATGCTCTTTTTTGTGGGGTGGGTGGGAAGCCTGGGAACTGAATTCAGGATCCTGTGCTTGCCAAGCAGACAAACTACTCTTTTGACCAGATCTGAATCCATTTACTCCAGGACCATGAAATGGTTCTGAGTGTTTAGAAGCCATGGGAATCAGAATTGTTCTGTGTAATTTCAACACTTGGACTAAATGAAATTCTCTGTGTGTATTGTACTGCCAAAGCAGTGTTGGCTTACTACAAGTTTATGAAGAAGGGATAAATCTTCCATCTTATCCTGGCAGGTTCAACTTTTCCCATCAGAAAGTATTTTAACAATTGCTAGGAAGAAACAAATTTTCTGGCATAAATTTTAAGTCCTTAAATGTTCTCTATCTAACGTGACTTCAGAACCTTAGGAAAACAGTAAAACCATCAAGTAACAGGGAACAAGACATGAAAGATCTGAAACATTCCACTAATGAAAAAAGCTACATGTTTTTGTATTTCAAGGCCACTGGCTCAGGGGCCAATGGACAGTAATAGTGGCCTAGTTTCAGAGCTAAGCCTGAATTTAAGTCTCAACCCATTATACACTGTTTGATGGTGGGCAAATGTAATATATCTGCGAGTCCATATTGTTACAAGTTAGGTGAGGGGTAAAAGAGTTGATATACTGAAAGCACTTGGAAATAATGCTTGTTACATGGTGAGCAGTTAAACACTGATGATTACAGTGCTTGAATACACAAGCCTGGTGTGGTGGTGTGCAGCTGTAATCCCAGCTAAGCGGGGAGGCTGAGGCAGGAGAATCCCAAGTTTGAGGCCAGCCTGGGCCACATAGCAAGGCTGACTGGGACTACACACCGAGACCTGCTGGGGAATGCCCAGCCTTTCAGGGATTTGCTTCCTCCTGGCCGCTCTGCTGTTGCTGGGCTAATCACTTCCAGGGAGAGGACTGTAGTGCTCTTTCCAAGTTTATGCTGAGTGGGGGTTGGTTTCTTTATCCCTATCTTGCCCCTTGTGTCTGTTCTCAACTAATTTCAAACTTCAAGTGGAGGAAAGGAAAAGGTCATAGTCCCAGATCTCTAGTATTTGTTTCAGAAAACTATATGCTGTAATATGTCAGTTCTTCATTTGGTTTTCTAGGAAAACTTATTTTCCTGAATAATATAAACATCTTTGTGCCTTGAAATTCATTTTAGAGGTCAAAAAAATTAAATGACATAACAGGACTTAATAAAATCACAAACTTTTTTTTTTTGAGATAGAGGGGAAAAAAAAATCACAGTTCTGTTTTGGTTATGTATCCTATGTTTCTCATAAGTGGAAACTCATGTGGTTAGCAGTAGGAGTTTCCATGACACCAAGTCTATGGGTGAGAACGCTCTTAAGGAGACAGAATTTTTATTTTTCCATGTCTGTTTAGGGTGAAAGTGTTTGCTTTCCTGCTCTTACTTTTCCAATCTGTCTTAAGATTTGGAGCCGATCTGACCATTCTCTTAATCCACTAAGAACAGCAACTGTCTCATCTTCCACAGACAGCTCCTCTCCCCAGGGAAGAATCTTTCCTGGTAAAGGATACAGAGGACGACACAGAGAGTGATCAGTGCAGACAGAATCACCCGTGGGATTCCAGCTTTCCGTCCTTCATTCTTAATGTTGACTTTGAGTGTCAGGGCAGCCTGGATCCAGCAGGTCAATGTGCCAAATCCGAAGGTCAAGGACGTTCCCACATTGTGGATTTCTTCATCATTTGCGAGCTAGGGATGAACAGAAAATGGCTTTGGAAACCTAGTGAAATAGAAGACATGAAAGCTGGTAGCATATGTGAGGGGAAAGATGGGAGCCCTCCAACCATCTCCCATGGCCAAAGCCAGGCCAGCAGTGCTGTGGTCTAACCCTTCAGTTTGTTTCCCAGAAACACTCTTTGGAAAAGGAAAAGAAAAACAGCTCAAGCATTGCACAAGAAGGGAAATGTCGAAGCTGCTACAAGCACACATCCTCCAGCCCACGCTTTGTTTTTCAGGCTAAGAAAATGAGAGTAGAGATTTGGCCGAGCATCTCCTGACAGATGGCCAACTCTGGGCAGGTACAGATTAGACTGTCACAGACAGCAAATACCCCTTGGGCTGTTCTTACTCCTACAAAACTGGCCCAGAATGAATTCCTTGTCAGTGGGAGTTCTTGGGTTTGTTTTCCTATAATCATGACAGAAACCACCTCCTGTGAGCTTTGGCCACACCTAGAGAGACCCACGGAAGGACAGGCCTCCAGGCTTTTAGAGCACCCAGGCTCCTGGCTACATGAGGCCCATTGGGTTACTGCGCTGGGGTAGGGAGAGGTAGAATCCCTGATCATTACTCATTTTAAAAACAAGTCACTTAAAATTCCTTTGACATACATATTTTAATTGCACATACAGGAAAAGATAAAACTACTGTTAAAAAGATACTTATTAAACCAGGGTAAAATTACTGATTTAAAGATATTTGTGGTCTGACACTGTTGCATAATTATGGCACCAAACCAATAGGACTTTGGCTTGATAGTCTTTTCCAGTTTTTGGTTCTAGGTGTCATCTCTACCCTTAACTTCCATTTTTTTTTTTGGGGGGGGGGAAGAATCTACCTTTTCACCTCATAGCTTAAAAGCGAAGTTTTCAAAATGTATTTAAAATGATTCCTCAAATTATATTTTACTTCTAAAAAGCTGTTTTTTTCCACGGTACACACAATTTGTTCATTATCTTTATAATGTAATTTAAAAAACAACTATGAAGGGCATGACTAGAAAGCCCGTCTCTTCAGTGGTACGCATGCCCCACAGGCGCTCCACAGGCAGGCGATGTATCTTTTTGCTTCATCTTCCCTAGCTCTTCTAGTAAGTGTCTTACTATGGGGTCAGCATTCATGGTCTGAATATCTCTGTGTTTCAACCCAGTCTCTGGGATTCTCCCAGGGCGTTAGTTTTTTTTTACAGTTTTGATAGGAAGTATCCCTGAGGGACTGGGCAGAGGGTATGGTCCTCAGTGTTCAGAGGTGACACCTGGACGATTGACTACACTATGAGGACTTTAGAGATTCTGGGGTGATGCATGACTGGCAGGTGAGAGGTGGAGGCCAGTGGAAGGGAGTGGAAGGCAGAGCGCTGGTGTGGAGACTGCCAGGAGCCCCTGGCCCCTCCTCCCTTCTCTCCTCTGCCTTTCTCTCTACCCTGAGCAGCTCGTCTTCACCACTCTCTTTTGCTGTGATGTTTCCGCTATGGAGCGAAGTAACCATGGACTGGAACCGTGAATGAAAATACATCTTTCCTCCTGGCCCAGGGATGCAGCTCAGCAGCACAGTGCCTGCCTGGCAAGTGTAAGGCTCTGAGTTTGGCTCCTGGTACTAAAACAAAACAAAACAAAACAAAACAAAACAAAACAAAACAAACACCCAAGAAAATACCCCTTAAACCTGTCTTCAAGTTTTTTTTTCCAGGTGTTACATCACAGCAATAGAAAGTTGAGTGACACTGTTAGTATAGAAGCAAATGTGTACCCAACACTCCTCACAGCTCCAGTGGACAGAGTGGCAGGGCTGGGCACATCCCAGCAGCTGCTCTGCACCAGGGAGTTACCAAGGGGGGGAGTCCACATAGGTGGCAATGAAGATGAACCATGCCCAAGCATCCTGCATCTTAGCAGGGTAAGTTCCCACCACCCTAGCCAGTCCATCTGAAGAATAAAGCTTCTGGGGGTCCAGCTTGATATACAATGGGATTTGGAGCAGTTAGTGGGACTTGTAGGATTGTCAGGTTATCAAGAAAAACAGGACCAGGGAGATAGCTCAGTAGAGTAAATGCTTGCCTGGCAAGCACAAGGTCCTGAGTTCAATCCCCAGTGCCTTAAAAAAAAGAAAAAGGAAAACAATCTTTTATTTGGTTACTGCTATGTGTCCATGGGAAGATTTGGGGTCTCAATGATGAGTCAGCAGGATGAATGATTAGGACCAAACGGTCTGGGAAACTCATGACCACATTGTCAGTAAGAATGTTATGGAAGACATTATCCACCTGAATGCTGTGTGTGTGTACATGTGTGTATGTGTGCTGTACCTGGGACTGAACCCAGAGCCTTTACACTGAGCTATGTCCCCAGCCCGTTTTGAGAGAGGATCTCACTCAGTCACTAAATTGCCCAGGGTTGGATTGAACTTGGGGCCCTCCTGTCTCAGCCTTCTAGAGTGCTGGGATTACAGATATGCAACACCTGTATGGTTTAGAATGCTAAGAGTCTTGAATATCTAGGCCATTTGGAGTGTATTTAACAGATAGGGGGTGAGGTCAGGATCAGTGTTTGCTTACTAGGAGAAAGATATCAGCACAAGTATACATGATATGATTGAAAAATAGAATGGATGTTTAAATTTTTAAAAGTGTATTACAGTAAAGATGCATTGACATTAACCTGCCTCTCAAAATAGTCCCTCTCGCTTCAAACATAACTTATCCCATCATTCTTGCCACTTTCTGAAGCAGTTCTAGAAGCCTTCTTTTTTTCTTTGGTCCTGGGACTCAAATTCCTGACCTTGTGCTCGCCAGGCTGGTGCTGGGCCACCAAGCTACATCCCCAGCTGAAGTGTTCTTTCACAGGTGTGTAGCTGTGCTGCTACAGCTGCCTCAATGTTCTGCATCAATTCAAAGTGTTTCCCTCTAATGGCCATTTTGATTTCAGGGAAGAGGCCAGAAGTGGCACAGGGCCAGATTGGGTTAGCAAGGTTGGGGAGCCTAGACTGCCATGTTTTTATGAAGCTGTCTTTCTGCTAGATGACATGTGACAGCCACATTAGCTATAGTTTTATTTATTTACTGACTTTTAGTACTTTATTTACTTTTAATGTACTTGGTACAGGGTCTCAGTATGCAGCTGGGACTCAGTGATCCTTTTGGTTTCAGACTCCCCAGCACTGGAATTACAGGCATGCGCCACGGCGGCTGGTCTTAGTGTCCCACTCAGTGAGCCCAGGGGCATTGAGCCCTGGTCCCTGTGCTTGCTGAGGCAGGCGCTGAGCCCACCGAGCTGCCTTGCCGGCCCTAGCCATGGTTTTGATCACATCTTGTTAAGCACACTCACATGAGGACCTTCTGAGCTTCTTTAGAATGTGGCCAGAACAATGGGTAAGTGTATTCAAAGCAGGGTATTTTAAGGGCAAATGCTTTTTTTTAAAAATGCTTTTTTTAAAAAAAATTACAATATTTTAAAATTTTAGCTCTCATTGTATATTTCAGATACCCCTTATGTGTGAAATGGGCTGCAGGGTCAAAAAGGAAGTCACCAGGACAAGAGTGGGGCAATGACACTGGCAAGGGAAATTATCCTTCTAGGTTGTGGCCCTGGCATTCTAAATTCTAGGAAGGAGACTCCTTACCTGGGTCACGGGTGTTCTAGACTTGCGGACTTGGCTTCCCCAAGGGCATGCTGATCTGAAATCCAAGCTACCTCAAGTCAGGATGCTTGGTGTCTAATTATAATAGGGCAAGACCCTATTCCTTTTCTAGAGGGTACATTAGGGCAATTTTGTTTACCAAAAGCAGAGTAACCCTCTGTGAGATCCTTTGGAGATGACAGAGGGCTTTTCTAGCAGCTGCTTTTTCCAACATTGGCCAACTGCAGGGTGTGCTCAGTCAGCATGCTCACTGGTGTGATGGACTCCCAGAGGGCCCTGGGCCACCTCAGACCAAAGTTCCTCATGACTTTCAGGTTCACGCGGAAGTGAATGGGCTACCCAGAGATTCTGTCTCGGTGGCTGCAGTCAGATGAGCAAAGGTCTCACCAGTGTGGAAGGGAGGTGAAACAGACTGAGTGAAGTACCTGAAAATTACCGAGTAAGGTCATCCCGAAGGAAGCTAGGCACAGTGCCACCAAGCCGCTAACGTTCAGCCACGGGTTCAAAACTTTTGGTTTCAGTTGTATGAAGCGCAGAACAGCTACTACCAGGGCTAGGAACAAAGCAAAAACCTTAAAATTATAAAATTTAAAACAGACACTCAGACTGCAGGGCAGTTCTAAAGACACATTTCAAAAAGATTGAACTTCTGGCCACAGCACAGCCCATGTCTCTGACATGACAGTTCGTCACAGAAACTTTCCCCGTGATGTGCTGGAGTATTTAGGCGCTGGAGACCCCAGTGCTGGGGAGCACAGAGCAATCTCTCACCACAGTGCTGCATGGACCCCTGGGGACAGAGCAGCTCTGATACAGTGCAGGCACATGAAAAACAGGAGGAGCAGCAATCCAAATCCATGAACTTAGTTACACATTAGCTCAAGGGGACAGAGGGCTGTGCCTGAGATGGAATGGAAGAGGAGGAATGCAGAGAGCCCTTTGGATAGGTCTGACTCCCTGTGCCCTGGGTCCTCCAAGGGGTGGTCAACAAGGACCAGGACAAGCTGAATTAGAGCGGGTAGAGTGGCCACAGTTACATGCTCTGTATTTTAACACAGCACTCTTGGGAGTGGAGGTGCTAAGTGATCAATATCATACATCTATATCAAGAAATTCTTTCAAATGATAATTTATTCATTTGAGTGTTTAAAATTTATTTTTGTGGCACTGAAGATTGAAGACAGGGCTCTGTAATGAGTTACGGCCTCAGCGCTTTTTATCAAGAGACAGGGTTTCATTAAGTCCTAAACTGCCCAGGCTGGGCTTCACCTTGTGATCCTCCAGCCTCAGCTTCCTCGAGGGCTGGGATCACATGCATGCACCACCATATCCAGCTCTAATTACTTGTCTTAAAAGGCTGCTCTAGCTTTTGAAGCAAATTGGTATCTGAGAATTTGAAGAGATAGGGGAAGTTACTTAGCTTTCAAACCTGGCTTCTAATAGTAACAGTCCACACTCAAGCCACTAATTTAAGAACCACCTTTTATTAAGATCTTAGTAAAGAAATATTTTCATATTTATACCATAAGCTGAGAGCCAGTAAACAAATGATGAAACACCATTTGCAACTAATATAGATTGTACCTACAGATAAAGAAATGCAGGTACTACTTCCTAAGATGATTAACTTTGACATTAAGGTTCAGCAGGGAATTAGAAATTCAAGATTTACCTTATTTACATAGCAATTAAGTTGATAATTATATCATTTTTAAATTGGTTGTTACTCATTAATGGCTTTACTTTGATTACAGGCCTTTGTCCATAGTCATTAATTTAAAAAAAAAAACACCCTCTATCCATAGATTTGCATTTCCCAAGTATGAGTTTCAGAGCTTCAAACTATAAATTAACCACTGTGAGTCTATGTTCAGCCCCAAGTTCCTCTAATCAGCAAATGATATAACATATTTGAATTTTCGAACCAAAATACAAATAAACTGGGAATATAACTCAGGACCTTGCACTTGCTAGGCAGGTACTTGTGCCACTGAGCTATATCCCCAGCCCTGGCTGTTTATTTTTGTTTGTTTGCTTTTGAGACAGGGTCTCACTAGAAACCCAGGCTGGTCTGAATTTCAGAGATTTTCCTGTCTCAGTCTCCTGAGTGCTGGGAATACAGGCATGTGCCATTCAATTTTATGGGACAGGATCATGTTGGAAACTTGGTCCATGCCCTAAAGCCCATCCCTAATACGGCTCCTCATACACACCACCCACCTTTATGCACAAGAGAAAAGAGTTGATGGTCACTTTCTCTGCCATTCATTTCTGATCAGTCAACATGGGTTATGTAGCACATCTTGGTCCCAAATATGGGTGATGTGGTTTAGGTCTAGAATGTCTTCCAAGAGATTCATGTGTACCCCAACAAGACAGCTCAGTGGACTAAGTGCCTGTTTAGGCAAGTGCAGGGACTTGGGTTTGATCTCTGGTACCACATGCCACACTGGCCCCAACCCTAGGTGCACTGCGCCAGCCACAGAGACCAGGCGTGATGGCACATACCTGTAATCCCAGCACTGGGGAGGTTGAACACAGCAGGATCACTACAAGTCTGAGCTACATAGTGGGACCTTGTACCAAACACACACACATACACACACACACACACACACACACACACACACACACACAGCCTCATGTATTTGGAAGGTTGTGGTGCTAGACTTACCTATGGATCCAAAGATGAATCTATAGCTAAATGTGAGGTTGGGAGATGGGTCCTGTCAGCAGAGGTGGGTCCCAGATACCCCTTTAGGCTGTATCTCTCCCAGCTTGTCCTTCCTGTCCCTCCCTGGCAGCCATGGCTAGAGCAGCCTCAGGCTGTTCAACCATGCTGCTTCTGCCTTGGAGCCACTGACCATGGACTGAAACTTCTGAAACCATAAGCCCTCCAAAACTTCTCCTAAGTTGTGGGTGCTGAGTAGTGTGTCTCAGTGATGAGCCAAGTGATGAAGAGAATGGGTGACAAGTCACTGTATGATGAGCAGGAGATGGAATTACACAGGAAGCAGGCAGCTATCTAAGGACCATAACTCAACCTGGCACTCCTAACTTCCAGAATTGCATTTCAGGTACCATACTTGGTCCTGGTTAACTCTATTGTTAACTAGCTGGAATGGAGCAACACTTCCTTTTATAATGAATACAGTTAGTAGCATGGTAGAAAGGAAGAAGACTCAGGTCCTGTGATAGTTTTATTGGCTTTTAGGTTTGAATGGAGGTAGATTTAGGCTCTATGTTACGGGCCGCACATGCAATCAAGCAGTGACTGATTTACACCTTCCTAAATAATTTCTAGGCAACGGGGAAATTTGGAAGGTGTCTTTCTATGTGCTGACTGGCTTTAACCAAATTCACTTTCTGATCAATGCATAGACCTTATAATTCCACTAAATTTTTTTAGATTTTATCGACAGCTGGCTTTAGAAAAGGTTTTAAAATCCCACCCTTCTGCTATTTTTGGTATGTATTATAGTCCTTTGCTATACAATTTTTCCCTGTTTAATTTTTCTAGTTTTAAAGAGAACAGGTAGGAAAATTGCTGCTTTTAGATTAAACATTGTTTTTGAGGCTGATTGGGTTTTTAAAGTTCAAGACTCAGCCTTACATCTCTTCACTGCCATCTAAACTGGTACCTGGCCAAAGTCTTCTTTATTTAGTCTTCCTGTTTCTGCATGGGTAATTCCTATTTATGACTACAGCACAATGCTCCAGTTAATAGATTTTGGCTGATGGAGGGACAGTGGCTGCTATTAGGTGACTGAAGTCATTCAACTATTGTCTTTATCCTCACAACCTCCCAAGGCAGGAAACATTCCTTTCAAGGAATCTGTCTTAGGGCCTTCTATTTCCCCTCAGGGGAAAGGAAAAGTATGGATTCAGGACAACAAGCAGAACAAATTCTTTAAAGAAAATAATTGAGCCTTCAATCTTTTGATTACCCTGTCTAAAAGATAAAAGATCTTTGCTAACTAATTTTAATAAATGCTACCCTCACTCATTTTTAGGTTGTAAATTAAAATCCCTACAGCTGTCCAAAAGCAGTGACTTATAGGCAGCATGGCTATTTCTTAATGCCAGCTCTGCAACTGAAAGTAATAGTCTTAGGTGTAACAGCAGCAGGCCCTGGGGTGGTGTGTGTGTGTGTGTGTGTGTGTATGTGTGTAGGTGTGTGTAAAAGTAATCCATGGTGCGGAACAAGAATCTTTAGTAAATGGATTCTTTTGCACTCCCCAAGTTGCTAAATAAATAACTGCTGGCCTGTTCCCATTGAACAGTAATCTTAATCAGCTTTGCATCTAGCAGATGGCACTTGAGATGATGAGAGATAATAAAGACTAAACACTGGGTGTCGCAATACCTTCCAGCAAGTGCTAGTGAAAGCTTAATTGCTTCTCCATGGAGCAGGAAGGACTGGAGAATAAGATGATGACAAATGTCAGCTGCACTTTCATTTCTTTGTATTGGAAATGCTTTTATAATTAGTTGGCCATAAGCTTTACAGCTAGATATATCATGAGCTTTGCAAAGGGATGTGTTTTAGAGAATGCAATAAAGACTAGTGGGAAATATTAATTTGTTTACAGAAGATAAAGGACTGAACACGCAACTTCCAACATGGTCATGGCTTCTTTAAACATGTGAGCTTTTGTGGCAAGGCAGGCCCTAGCTGTGTTGCTGGAATAGAAGAGGTGCTGTGAGTTACTGTTCCAAGGGATGGTCAGGAAAGGGGCCAGGGCTTGACCGTGGGGCTTCTGCAAGAGCCCCTGATGGTCCATTGTGCTCTGTTAAATAAAACATTCCCAGGCAGCCATGTATACTCTGGTATGAAGAAGAATGTCAAGCCATGTCACGACTAGAAAGAAAGGGTGAGTATAGTTGTGAGGAAGGTGGTGGGAGCAAGCTCGACTGGTCCCGCTTGCCAGCGTTAGGCCCATGCATGCAGCAGCTGCTGCAAGGGAGTCCTTCCCATCCCCCACAAGTGTCTACCAGTGAAGAGCCTGACTCTCAAGGGCAGGGAGAGAAGAGGTGCTCTGGGGAAGCAGCAAGCCCAGCCCCAGGGAAATCAAATTGCCTGGTGTCTGCCTAGCAGCCAGGGCTCCCAGACACCTCCTGCTTAGGGAGCTGAACTGGCCTTGGGAAAAGGTGGGGAAAGGCACTGACAGAATTCATCCAACTCCAGGAGAAAGCCCCTTCACCTCAGAGATGCTCCCCAGTGGTCCTCTGAGAGCGTTCTCCACAGTCCTCACTTCTTACACTTCCTCAGCCAACTAAGCTCCTATTTTGTGCCTTGAGTGACCAGGAACCTCCCTTGATTTTCTAGTGAGTTCTAGAGGTCTTTCCTTTGCTACGGCCCACATTGAAAAAGAACATAACAAAAGGATTTGGAATGGTCATCGTGACTGGATGAAGAGGTGACTAGTAGATTAGAAAAGCATGCCTCCAGCTGTCTTTGGGGCTGTTTCCAGAGAAGACTGGCATGTAAACTGAAAGACAAAGACCTGTCCTCACTGTGGATGGCACCAACCAAGGGCCTGTGGGCACTGGTGGAAGGAAAGAAGGAAGAAGGTAGCCTCTGTCTGAAAAGCTCCCCTCTGCCTGGGCAAGCTTGTCATCTGCTGCTCCACTGACTGCGGATACCAGACTCCAGCTTCTTCGCCTTTCAACACAGACTCACACTGGTGACCTCCAAGAGCTTCCTGGCCTGTGATCTTGGACAGGGACTGTGTTCTTGACCCCTCTTCCCCAGGTCTTACCTCACTGGACTGAGCTGGGTCCTGTGGCTTTCCAGGGTGCAGAGCCCATTGTAAACTATCCCACCTCTGTAAGCCTGTTTGGTCATTTTTTAAATTGATTCCATTTCTCTGGAGAACCCTAATAAGGGGTACAAGTGGTAAGAGTTGCTTCTTGGGGGAAGGGGACTTCCATAAGATGAAACAATAGGTACTTCTTTGAGAGACAAGTGCCACAAGAGCAAATGCTCCCTGCTACTAACATTTTTATTTCTTGCTTGGACTGTAAGCCATCCTAATGAACCATTTACAGAAAACCAGTGTGGAAAGGTCGAGCCACCACAGTTCCCTTCCAGCAGCATGACAACTGTGACAGCTGCCTAACCCTCTGAAAGACATGGGGAGAACCTGGCCCTGAGGAAATGACACACAAAGGACAGAGAGCATAGTCCCCACCACCTCTGGAGGACCAACAGTGTCATGCAAGCACTTGTGGGGGTGCTGAAGAAAAAGGGGGGAACTGGGCCAGACGTGAACACTACAGGCTCCTTTTGTCCTAGACCTGCTCTGGTTGCCTGCTTGGTGCATACACAGGCACAGGGAGGGCACCATCATAATGCCAGTACTGACCTTTACATTTATTGTGATGACACCCCGTACCATATAGCACAGAACCTAGGCATTTTTCACTTTTGCCAGTGAAGGCCTAACTTAGGCATTCCTTCCAAAGCAAATGTACCACCACATTACACGCCCATGGAAGACTTCATGGTGCACAAACTGCTTCATGCAACAGAAGAAAGTTCAGCGTGTGCTGATGCGATGAAAGACGGGAAAAGGGGAAAGCAGGGTGAACATGAAAGGATTAAAAAAAAATAAACCCTTAAAATGAAAAGCTGGCTCCAGCATACTGACATGGCATGATAGCAGCACAGCTGATAGATCTACCGTTGTTTTCATATAGACCTGGGAGAATGTATAATAGGAAACAAAAGTGCGGGACACTCGTCTTACCTAGGAATGCTGCCATGTTCATGACCTGACTGAACACACAGCTGGCAGGAGGATCGTCACCTGCAATGCTTGAAAAGGTGAAAGGTTTTATAATTACTACATGACAATCTGGGAGCCTTTCCTAAGGCCCAACGGGGCAGGCATGGACTATCAGGTTACCTTATATAAGGCGCACGCTTCACACCAGGCTTCCTGGAGAAGGCAAAACACAGGAGAACAGGTTAACGTGTGAGCAGGTGGGCAGTTTAACCTCGCCAGTGACAACCTTTTTGCTAAATTTATAGGTGAACAATGAATTCCCTGGAGATCAACTTTACCTTTCCGCTGAATTTAATGGTAAAATTTTGTCAT
Organism: Ctenomys sociabilis; assembly: GCA_004027165.1. Taxonomy (NCBI): domain Eukaryota; kingdom Metazoa; phylum Chordata; class Mammalia; order Rodentia; family Ctenomyidae; genus Ctenomys; species Ctenomys sociabilis. The sequence goes on along the minus strand of PVKA01018102.1, from coordinate 639 downwards.
CTTCCACAGCTATAAAGTATCTGTCAAGAAATGACAATAACTTTATAAGACAAAGCAATTTAAAAACAAAACAAATACAACTGCAAGAAGCATTTGCTTCCCGGTTCAAAATAGCCTAACTGCACTAAATCATATTCATTCCTTTCTGAGAAAATACTCTAATTCTTTCCTTATATAGGGATGGCCAGATAGCTCAGTGGACCAAAGTACCTGCATAGATAGGCAGATGCAGGGACCAGGATTCGATCCCTGGTGTGCCGTGCTGGCCCTGCCCCCAGGCCGTACTGAGATGGCAATTGAGACTGGGCATGGTGGTACACACCTCTAATCCCAGTGCTTGGGAGCCTGAAGACAGGAGGATTGCTATGAATTCAATCTGTGCAGTGAGACCCTGTAAACCCTGTACTAAATACATTAAAATAATAATAATAATCTTTACTTAAAGATCAACTAGTTTTTGAAGTTCAAATGTCACTATTAATATTTCCTTAATTTTCAGAACACCACCAAAATTAATGGCAATGATTACAATCTAGAAATTAGAAAGAAATAAAACTGTACAAGTTTGAACAAACTATAATTCAGAGCTTCTAATTTCTCAGGAATATATGTCCACCATTTTTTTTTTTTTTTTTTCTT
>PVKA01018101.1:0-44481 GCA_004027165.1 Ctenomys sociabilis | reverse complement strand
CTCTCTCTCTCTCTCTCTCTCTCTCTCTCTCTCTCTCTCCCTCTCTCTCTCTCTCTCTCTCTCCTTCCTCCCTTCCTCTTTCTTTCTTTCTATCTCACTACCAAGTTCAGACTTGTAGTGGTCCCTCTATCTCAGTTTCAGTGGCTGGTACGGTGCATCTAGGGTTAAATAGTCTTATAAGGGAGTGTGGTGGTTCATATCTGTAATCTCAGTATTTGGGAGGCTGAAACAAGAAGATCACTATGAGTTTGAGGCCAGCTTGGGTTACACAGTGAGATCAAGACCCGCCTAAACCACAGAGACACACTGCCTTAAAAAAGATTAAAAACAAAATAAATAAATAGATAGTCTAACTCGGAGATGGACAGAGACATTTTTTTTTTTCTTTTTGTTTTTGAGATGGGATCTCACTATGTAGCCCAATTAGGATACAAAATAGGCCTGGAGCTCACAGTGATGCTTCTGCTGCATCAGAAGCTGGAGTTGCAGGCATGTACTACCATGCTCAGCCAGACATTTTTAATTTATAAATTTAATTGTATTTCTCCTACTTCGGTATAGGGGAAGAGAGCAGGAAATGTTAAGACAAATGACAGCTGACTGACAGTGGTTGGAACTGACTCCGTTTGCCAGCAAAGTGGCCTTGAGCAGATGCTTTCATCTCTGTCACTGATTGCCCGTCTGTGACATGGGGATCTTGATGGTGCTCTCTCCCAGTGTGGATGAGAATGAAATGGTGAATGTATCTGAAGAGTTTAGTGAAAGCTCTGGCATAGGAGTGATCGCCACATAGGGTTTGCTGTTATCACTGCCCTACAGGATGATGTTCCGTAAGGAGCCTGAAATCTATTACAGAAACTTAAGAGAAGGAAAATTGCCATAGGTTTGGTTCATCTCATCTAAGAGGTGAAATGTGGGAGGCTACTACAGACTGCTACCGGGCTCCAACAGTGTCACACCATCTGGGGGAGTGTGTCAAAAGTCCTTCTTCTCTCAGGAAGCCAAGCTCAAAACAGGCTTCCGAGGCTATTAATTTGCACCCACACCCTTGTCTTTCCGAGTGATCCCTTTTAGCATGTAGGGTTGTTTTCCACCCAGAGATGACAGGCTGCCCCTGGTCCTGGCCTGACTGCCTGCTTTAGTTTCTTTTATCTTCCACAACAGTGTAAAGTTGCTCCCTGAATTTTTATAACACTTTGGGAAGAAGCAGGCTATTGTTGCAAAAAGCACTTCTAAGTGTCTTGTGCATTCCTTTGAACAGAGATTTGTGAATGTTATTTTTACATTCTAGACCTTTGAGGCAGTGAGGGTTTGAAGAGAACACACTCTACGGTGCAGACCGAGGCTAGATCTGTGCTATTATGAAATAGTGAAACCCTGGTGTCACTCGCCTGTGGTAGAGCACAGTGCTGGCCAAACCCAGGCCAGGCTTCTGTCTAAGCCAGCACAGAGGCTGAAGGCACCCGCCAAAGTGTGGCCCCAGGCTCGCTGGTGGCTGTCTATGGACTGATGCAGGAATTTGTTCACTGAGGAGCTGGTGAGCATAGGCAAGGAACCATCTGTGTCACTCGTCACCTACTAACATCATAGCAAGCACACTGCCTTGCATACTAATTGAGTTCCCTAGGGCTGCTGGAACAGACCACCATAAGCTTGGTGGCTTAAAATGGCAGAACTTTATTCTTGGACAATTCTGGAGTCTAGAAGACCAAAATCAGGATGCTAGCATGGCCAAGCTCCCTCTGAAGGCTGTGCAGGAAATCCTCCTTTGCATGCTCCTGTTTCTGGTGACTCCAGACTTTTCCTGGCTGGTGACAACATCATTTTAGTCCCTGCCCCTCTGTGACCCCATTATCTTCTTCTCTCCTTCCTAGTTTCCCAGATCAATGTTAGACTCAGGTAACCCAAGAAGACCTTGCCTCAGGATCCTTTATTACATCTGCTAAGTCCCTTTCCCCAAATAAGGGAATGCTCACATTCTGGGTTTAGGATATGGGAGGATTCCATCCAACCCACCTTAGAAACTTCTGGAATTTTCAAAACTACATTCTGAAACATCTGCCATTACCTCACAGTTCAACTTCTGAATGTTCCCTTAAATTGCTCTGACTTAAGTGCTTGTAAATAAATGACAGACCTGATTTAAATGCAGGATTGTCTGATTTCAAATCTACTATTCTTTCTACTTTATCACACTAAAATAACAATAATAGTAAATAACTGTATCTGACATTTATTAGTCAATGATGGTAAATAAATATAACTTAGAACTGTGCACTATGTTAGTATTTGGAGTATTATTTTTAAATATTTCTATAATTTTTTAACAATCTTATAAAGTTTTACTATTCACACATACCTATGAGGAAACACGCTCAGATGAGTTTAAAAAGCACAAGATCCTACATATAAGAAGTAGTTAAATGAAAACTTGAAATCAGAGTCAATCCAGAACAAGTGTTAGTAGACAGTTCTTTAAAGTACTGAGGAGGGGCTGGGGAGATGGCTCAGTGGAATAAGTGCTTCCCTGGCAAGTGTAAGGGCCTGAGTTCATTCCATGGTTCCACCAAAATAAATAAATAAAGTACTGAGGGTACCTACAACTAGAGAGTTAGCTTCTGCAAGAAGAAAGGCTGTGACAGCTTCTTCATGACTGTCAACTTGACTAGCTCCTGGGCATGCTGGGAGGGGTCGTGGAGGTGTGACCTTTGGGACTACATTTGGCCCCTGACTCCTCCACATTCTTCATCTTGCTGATTCCTGGCCATCATGAAAAGAGCTGCTCTTCCCCCCTGTGCCTTCCCATTCTGATGCTTCTGCCTTGGAGCCATCTGTCTGATGGGAGGCTGAACCCTCTGAAACTCTGAGCCAAAATAAACCATTCCTCTCTTGTATTGTTGGTATAGGGTGTCCCATGATGGGACACCATGGCTGGTTGATATACTATGTCTCCTAGAAAAGCACTGCAAATCATCGACACATCCAGGGTGAGTTTCATCCCATTGGGTGCAGTGTGGTTTTGGCACCTTTTACACTATGAATGGGGTAGAGATTTGGGCCATTTTCTTCTTTGTCCTGTCCAGAACCTGTCTCTGTGCTCATGTCCTATGCCTTGACTTTTCCTAATTCTCAGGGACTGTCTTTGATCTACAGAAATCACAGTGACTGCTTTGAAAAGCACTTAAGCATTTTAGAGCTCTGTCTCATTGCATTCTCAGCGCAACCCCTGAGGTTGGTGGGGCTGAGTATCATTATTCTCATTTTACAGTCAAGGAGACTGAGTTTCGAAGTGAGTTGTTACTGACTATTTGTTTCACACAGAGTTGGAACTGACTTGAAGCATGACTATTTGACCACATTTCAAATTCTTTTTCCAGCACACCAAGCCTGTTTTAGATTAAGAAAAAAAAATCCAAAAAGAAACAGAAATTTGGCTAGTATTAACTTTAGATAGATAAAACACACACACACACACACACACACACACATGTGAAAGATTTCCTCTTTCTGTTCAGTTTTGAGGATGAATTACTGTTTTTTAGCTTAATGTTAAAGAGTAATTTGGAGCTGAGGATTCTTTCTTAACGGGCAGAGAGCTCCTTGTATGACCTTATTTTCTTTGCATTCCAAACAAGTGGGCTAAGTATGGGCTATTATGTCTAGACTAGTGTTTATCGTCCCATCTCCAGATGAGAGATGTTACTCAATAATGCTGATAGCAAATAGTTCTGAGCCCATCTTCCAAAGACCAGCTTTCATACACCAAAACTTTATGATGACAAGTCATGGAACTGGAATGAAAGAAATGTGATATCCCGAATCTGTCTTTCTTTCAAGTAGGAAGACTGAAAACCCTTGGCTTAAGGATGTTTCTGCATATTAGCTGAGTTAGTAACTTCCTAAATAATGACACAGAAAAGAACTTAACCCAGGGTGCCAGAAACGATCCTTTTACAGTGGCTTGAGTGCTTCTTGTCCGTGGAGCTGTTAGCTCCAGCCAATGCTTAGGCACCCCCTTCAGTGCCGTTGTTCCTGCTCTCTGCCAGGACCTTCAGCTGCTCCCACCGGCTAGGACTATTGTGCATTGTTGTGAAGACTCCTCACCTCTCAGGTCAGTTGAGTGCCCCATGATGACATTTCTCTAAGAGTGTATACACATAGAGGGCTCACGAAATTATCATAGAGCTAAAAATTTTTATCATGTAGTGACACTGAAACCACTATAACTTCATAGCATAATATAGTCATGTATTTATAATAAATAGCATATAATATGCACCATGTATGATTGTAATCTAAACTACATATTAAATAAACCTATACTAACAGTCACATAAAAGTATAGCCTATATGATTATATATAGTATGTTATACTTGATAGTCATAAAATGTTACTGCCTTACATATTTATCATACTCTATTTTTGTCCTTATTGTACAGTGTACTTCTAGTTACTAACAGAAAGCTATGTTAGGCCAGGAGTAACCTAACAAATTTCATGCTTATGCTGACTTTTTAAATTAATTTTAAATTAATTTTATTGAGAAAGAAATAGCAATAAGACAGTTTCAAAACAGGTTAGTAGGACAGTTACAATAATTAATATATTGCATATTGTTCTTTGTAGTAGTTATTCATAGTACAAGATGCAAACATGATATCTTGTCTAAACACTATTAGTACAAATCTTTCTTCTCACTGAACTAACAGAAAGTTGCTGCATATCTATGATAACCATTTTGTGTGTGTGTATATATATATATATATATATATATATATATATATATATATTCACTACAAAATGTTCCTTCATTTACATCCCTCTTTTTTGTTTACTTTTGTCAGAGATGGGTATTCCATTGCCATTCAAATATTGTAGATGCATGAATTCAGCAAAATAATCCAATATAGTCCAGTAGTCCATAACAGTAGTGGGTTATTGGCAGAACTTGCAATGTTCTTGACTTGAGTCTTTCACAGCTCCATATATTAATATGACTTTATTTTCTATACCTCAATTTTATACTTTTCTGCTGGATAATTAAGACCAAGATAAAGCAAGACCAATATAGCAAGAAATGTAACTTTTGTATCTGACAAGGTCAGTCAAATCCCCTCAAGATTTACCCTAAAACCCTGTATTGCAGTTTGTAGATCCTTTGTCAGTGTCAGTCATGTGGATGTGTCATGGCCATTGCTTGACCAATTTGCTCTCTGTGAAAGCCTGAGAGAATGTTTTCTCTCTAGATGACTCTCCTTAGGCACACTATAGATCATCAGTCACTTTTCTCTGTGGCCCAATAATTGCCTTGAACAAAAAATTTGGGACACCACTGAGTTACAGGATGTTACAGTACAGGTTCTCTTATGTCCTGAGTCCTCACTGATCTTGAAGATCTAGGGCCAAAATGTTTTCTATCCTTGTAGCCCTTTTTTCCTCAATTTTTGATCTGAAAACTTACGATCTACTACCCCTCCAAAAGAGAAGCTTAATGATATTATCACCCTATATATAGGCAATTCAGCTTAAGTTCACTATCTGTCTGAATATCAAATGCCTTAGACATAACATGGAACATGTATTTTCCATCAATTGTTGATATGCTAAACTTTAAATCCCTACAGACTGTGATAAAAATAAAAATAGTAAAAAAAAAAAAAAAGAAAGAAATAATTACAACTTGTTGCACAGAAACTTAGAAATCTAACCATATACAGTGTTGAAACAGGATGGTCCTATGACATTATTTTCTTGTCTTTTGTTTTCATTTATGCCTTTTTTAAACAAACATTTACTTGAGAGAGAGTATAGCAGTAAGTGATATAACATTAGAGGCAGCATTTTGGTGGCGCATGCCTGTAATCCCAGCACTCGGGAGGCTGAGGCAGGAGGATTGTTGTGAGTTTGAGACCAGCCTGAGCTACAAAGTGAGCTTAAGGCCAGCCTGAACTGCATAGTGAGACCCTGTCTCAAAAAGACAAAAAAAAAAAAAAAAAGCATTTAGAAGACCAAAATGACAGGCATTCCAAGCACGGTCCTAGTATAACACATTGCTATCCTCATTGCAGTTGCTTAGACCACAGGTATCAGCATATATAATCAGGGTGAGAATCCTACCAATTAACTACTAGTTTCAAAAACCTGATGGAGATTCTCAGGATCATTGTCTTAACCATCTTGTGTGTATAAATGAATGGTTTTTCCCCTGCCATGTTTCCTAGATTTTCTCCTTGCCCTTTCTTCATTGTTTAATCCTTAAGTTCTCACTTTCCATTTAATTGTGCTATACCTTTCAATTTTTATTTCTTCTTTTTGAGTTCTTACGCTAGGGTGACTATACAATATTTACATATGTGGGTCTGGTTTATTTCACTTATGATATCTTCAAGTTGCATCCACTTATATATGAAGGCTTTGAGTTTATCATTTTTTATAGCTGAGTAATACTCCATTGTATAAAAATACCACATCTTTTTCATCCATTCCTCAAGCAACAGGCATTTTGGTTGATTCCAACATTTGGCTTACACAAAGTTTGCTGCTCTGAACATAAGTACATGTATATTACTGTGATATGATGTTTTCAGTTCTTTTGGGAAAATTCCCAGAAGGAGGATAGCTGGTTTGAATGGGATTTCTAGTTTTTGAAGGAGTCTCCACACTGATTTCCATAATGGTTGCACCAGTCTACATTCCCACCAGCAGTGGGTTCCTTTTTCCCCACAGCCTCTCCAACATTTGTTGTTGGTTGATTTCTTTGTGATAGCCATTCCTTCTGGGGTGAGATGATATCTCAGTATTGTTTTAATTTGTATTTCATGGATGGCTAGTGATATGGAGCATTTTTTCATGTATTTATTAGCTTCTAGAATTTCTTCCTCTGTAAAGTGTGTTCATCTCGGGATGCCCATTTTTGAATTGGGTCTTTAAATTTTGGGGCCCTTAAAAAAGTAAAAATAAAATAAATTTTGAGGCCCTAATGTTTTTTAGTTCTTTATAAATTCTAGACATCAGACCTTTGTCTGAGTGCTTATTAGTTAAGATTTTTTCCAAATTTGTAGGCTTTCTTTTCTCTCTGTTTGTAATTTCTTTTGACGCACAAAATCAACAAGAGGAGGTCCCAGTTGTTAATTCTTTCAAACTACCCATGCAGTTTGATTTTTATTCCTGAACTCTTTGCCTACCCCTATGTCTTCAAGAGTTCCTCTTACTTTCTCTTCCAAGAGATTTAGTGTTTCTGTTTTAATGTTTAGATCTCTTCAATCCATTTTGACTTTAGCTTAATGCATAGTGATAGACTGGTGTCAAGTTTTAGTTTTCAGCATGTAGAGAGCCAGTTTTTCCAGCACCATTTGTTAAAGAGGCCATCTTTCTTCAAGCTTACTGTGGTGTTTGAGTGCACCAAGAGGTTACATTTAGTGACTGATGCATACACCGTGTAGGTTGGTAACTATACCCTGTGATGTTAGTAAAAATTGTCTAACAATACGTCTCTCAGAATGAACCCTTGTCTTTGTGTGATGTACGAGTATAACCATGCACACATACACACACACAGTGCCAACTAGAACCTTGACTTCTACATGTGGTTGAAACACTGTCTACCAGACTGTGGGGTCTGGCAATTCTAGGAGTTAGAGGGACCATGTGACACAACTGGGAAGTGTGAGGGACTTAATTCCTAGTGGGACAAATCTTGATCCACAAGAAGCAGACTATGGGAGCTCAGGGGGCATACAAACCTTTCCTCCATTCTTTCCAGAGAGTTCCTGAGGCACAGTGTATCTTGGCACCCATTCCGAGAAGTCCCACATGCTAAAGGCGCAGACTGCTGAGTGCACCACTTCATTGTGGGTCATCAGGAAGGAAGGTCCAAGGCATCACTTTGCATTCCTTCTTATCCGTCCTTCCTCTCTTCCCTTTCTCCTCAGCCTTATTGACCTGGTTTTATATTTTCCAAGTAGAATATCGGTACTTTGTCTTATTTCAGGCATGATTTCTGGCAAACCCAGTCTGTATTTTGCTGCACTGTTGAAGAATATGAGCAGGGAGTGGGTATTTTCATTTTCAGGCTGCCCTCTTTTCAGTTTAGTCCAGCACACTCTTGAAATGCCAGGTGAGCATGGCATCTGCTTAGCAATCCCATTGTCCATAGAGCAGAGACTATACTCTACCATTTGCATTAACAACCCAGTTGATTTGCCCTCTAATGTTTCAATTTTTATTTTCATGATATTTTTATGCACATATCCTTATCTCTGGTCAAACCCAACTACTTGAACTTTTTCCCTTCCCCATATTTCTTTCTTTCTTTCTTTCTTTCTTTCTTTCTTTCTTTCTTTCTTTCTTTCTTTCTTTCTTTCTTTCTTTCTTTCTGGATTTAGCACAGGGTCTATAGAGTCTTACAGATCAGATTCACAGTGATCCTTCCATTTTGAGCCTCCCAACCACTGGGATTACAGTTTCAATCACCACCTCAGCACACCCTAGGAGAAGGGCCAGCACAGCACACCAGGATCGAACCCTGGTCCCTATGCCTAGCTAAGGAGGTGCTATAGTCAAACTGTGCTATCTGGCCAGCCTACCATTCTCCATGTTTTCTGACATCTATGCCCTTAATCTTGCTTTTTCCTCAGTCTGAATGGTCTGTACTTACATTTCTTCTTCACATATTTAACTTTCATGTATTGAGGGTAAGTTCAAGCATCAACTCCTTGAAAAATTACTCAGCATTTCACGTTCCTCTGTTACCCCCCACTACTTCAATAACCCCTCTTTTCTGAACCCCTTTCTTGCTTATTCTCCTCTTATGGTGCTTCTTACTTTTCACTCTGTTACAGTATTTTGTCATGTGTCTTCTCCCCAGTTAGATTATAATCTCCTTGAGGATGCATTTGGCTGATTCATCTTTGTCTCCCAAAAAGCTTTGCATGATAACTTAATTGTTGCTTAAGGAAATTTTGTGAAATGAACAAGCAGTCTATAAAAATCCAGTATTATGAGTAAAAACTAAAAAAATGAAATATTTCTATGTCAAGCTGTGCATCCTTAGTTTTTCAGGGATTACAGAAGAAATGGTTATGAGGATGCTTCTATTTGTAAGTCAAAAGGTCAGGAGCTATTAATAGTGAGAATGCTATGGCTTTCTGCCGAGGGCTATCAAACTGAACTTGCCACAGAGTTTAGCTGACCTTGGGCATCTGACTCTGACATAGTACTGAATGATCTAGCTTCTTAAGAAATGACTAATCTACAAGGCTTCTGAGTAATTGTTCCTTCCTGAAAATGGAGGAAAGATTTTATTAAAATTATTCCAGGCTGAAGATGTTGTTACAGTTCTTTCACCACATTGTAAAGTCAAATGAACTCAGCAGCAAAAGAACCAAACAGAAAATGTTTAACTATTCTATTTAAACTTATGCTATTTATAGTCACCCTATATTAATCATTTCTAAGATAAATGAAATCTTCACGGAAACAGTAGACAAAAAAACTGGCTGAGTACTTCTCTTGTATGGAATGTTAAATTACAAAATTCAAACATATTTCAGAAATTCAGTCATTTATTTGAGAACAGTTAGTGAACTTACAAAGAAACTCATGTGAAAATTTGGTGGCATTCAAAAGCTAAATAGACAATACTAGTAGGGTTTATCATTATCTCACACATATTAAAACTATGGCACTTATATGATTAATATCTGTTGGATAGTATTTGAGATTAGAAAATTTATAACACAAACACTACTTAGTAAATTAATGTAAGTGAGAAGCATATTTATAAGAAGTTTTCTACTTTAATGTATAAATATGTGGTCATGCATAGTTCTATAGTGTTGGTAGAAATGGATCTTTTTGAATCAGTAGAATCAGGCAACTATGAAGTAGCCAGCAAAAATGCTGAGGAGCAGTTATGGGGGAAAGGTAGAACTCATTCAGGTTTTGACTTTCATAGCTGTAAGAGGCAGGGAAGAACTAGAATCCAACTGTGATAATAACAATTCATGTGGAAATGGCTAGGCTGGAGCTCAAAGAGGACACAGCAAGTAGTGAGCTCAGGAAGCCCTTGGGCAGATGTCCTCTGTGGCCGTCTGCTGGCACTGTCGTGGTGGACACCAGCTGACCAGGAGTTTGTGTACTGTGTTGCCTTGCTGGTCCTGCCTATCAGAATCATTGACTGGCAAAGGAGACAGAGGAGTTCATTCTCTTCGGGGCTTTGGTCAATTGGTTCCCATCAAGAATGACCATCATGGTTCACTCCCCAATGTTCTCTTTGCTCCTGATTTCTGATACAAAGGGTCATGTCCTCCCAGAGAGGCAGCAGCAGTGTGAAGCACATGACCATGGTCAGGATAAACTCACAGGCCTGGCCCCAGTGACTGTCCCCATAAATAAAAAAGGTACACCAACTCTTGCTGGCCTGAGTCCAAGGATTTGTATGCTATAGCTTTCTCTTTAAATAGTCAAAAGTAAGCATTTCGTTCCTTATACATACATACTAAGCTAGCTTCTTCTCCACTGTCCTGCAGCCCAAAAATGCAGAGTGAACACAGTATCTCATGAGTTTCTTAAAGGCTTTCTCTGCTCACTCTGATTGTGACTTTCACTGGCTCTCTGCAGTGTTTAATATACAACTAAATCAATTTGCTAAATTAAATATACTTGGTATGTGATATGAGCAACGAAAAACCTGCTGGGAATAAAATAAGCAGAAAACAAGATACACAATCTTTTCTTCCACACAAGCACACAGGAAGAGAAACAAATACCTTGGGTTGACATCCTGTGGCTCTTTTAAAATTCCAAAATATTGCTTGTATATTAAGCTGAAATGGCAATACTCAAAGCTGGATTAAGAAAAAAGGATTCTAGGTAAATCCAATAAGAAAAGTATGAGCCATTGATGGAAAAGAGTTAAAGAATTGTTGGGGTCCAGGAGCCAGGCAATTTTGATGCATTTCTAAAGATTCAACATTTCAGTTGGGGTTCTCTTTTCAATAAATACACTGTGTTTTCAGGAAAACTTAAGTCAGAAAGCATAGCCTTCAGTCAACCACCAGTAGAGGATGAGTGCCTCATTCTCAGAAGGGGGAATGAAATTGCCAGGGGCCTCCCCACGTGACTCCCTGAAAAGTGACGTCTATGCTACTGGAGGAAGAGCACCCGGGAATGCTCCACGGAGCAACTCTTCCACTATGCCTATGTTTTTTGTTTTTTGTTTTTTACCATGTGTGTACTTAGTTTGGGTTTCTAGGAGTCAGTGAATATCTAATCTACCTCCACCAAGCCTGGTCCCCTATAGAACAGTAAGAATTAAATATTAAACAGTAGTAATATGCTAATATCAATGACGAGGATCTAAAGTTTAATGTTTAATTTTTACTATGCTCCAGAGTGTTTGACTTCAAATACCTGCCTAATAATAGTTAAATGGGCGGCCACATGCTTGCCCACTCTTTGGTTCAAATGCTTTCCAACAGTACTGCTTTCAGAGAAACATTTTCATTGCATCAGTCCCATTTAATTCTCACAGCAACCCTCTGTTAGGCTATTATTTTTATTACATTTTCACAAATAAGGTCTAAATGATTAGATGACTTGCCTGAGTCCTACAGCTGAGGGCCAGAGCTGAGACTTGCACTACAGTGTGGAATTTTAGGCGCTTGGTGCAACCACGCTGTAACAACTTGCTAGATACATTCTCAGAGGAACCCATGGAGAAAAGTGTTATGCCTGCATTTATCATCACAAATAAAGGGGATTTTTGGTCCTTAAAATAGAGCATCACTCGTTTGATACAGAACACCCACAATTTTACATGACATAATGATCTTCTGGATTGGAAAGAACACTTCAGAAGATAGAGGAGGGGAAGTATAATTAGAGGAAAACCAAGTGATGGATACTGCTTAAGTTTATTTTTTAGAAGCTAAACATTTACATTTCCTTAAAGTAATTTTGAAATTAATACCATGGTTTCAATGCAATGTTTTTTAGAGGCCTTTCAGAGCTATGCTAGTGATAGGGAGTATTGACTATTTTTACCAGCAGGGGGCAGTAGGCATTTCCCCACTGGCTTCTTATGTGTCCTAGAACCAATGGGTCCTACAACTGGCTCACCTTCATGATTTAATTTGAAAAGCATAGGAAAATAGGACAGAATATAACGACTTACTGTCTCAGAAGACCTCCAGAAGCTCTTGAAAACTAATGGATTCACGGTAGTAGAATGCATCATGGTACAACATTGAGTTACTCTCCAAATTTTAGATAAATTCTAGGAACTGAGAAGAAAATGTTCAAGGGCATATCATTTGTATTTTTTATTCAAGATCAAAATGAGCAGCTAAACACTCCTATGAATTATTGAATGTCCAGTATGTATTTATCTTTAATGAACAAAGAATGCCAAGGTCTGCCAGGGATATTTATGGCAATAGTCTGCTCACTTTCTAGAGAAAATCCTTTTTCCTTTCACTCCATAAAAGGCACTGAGAAAAGAAAGTCACAAATTTTTATCATTCTGAGGAGCTGAGTTATAAGTCAATTATGCCAAGGTGAGCGAGATGGCTGAATGCCCACACAGTGTAATTATTAGGAATAGTGGTAAAGAGTGGAGAATTTGGGAACATAAGGTCCCCACGGCACTGAGAAAGACCTCCAAGAAGTCCTGACTTTTTCCATTCACAACAGCTAAGCCTTTTCTTTCAATACCTCCGTACATACAGTTAGTCAGATTGTGAAACACAACTATCAGAGAGCACCCGTGCATTTTCATTTCTTCTTTTTTCACTTTTGACTCACACATGCTTGCAGTACATAATGATGATTATATTCCTCCTGGGGAGTTGTACATGGACATAACACTTCTTATTCTTTCTTCAACCCATCCTCTCTCATCCCCCCATTTATTATACCCCCTCTCAAGTGCAAAACATCTATCTTCACAGGCAACTAAAACGAATAGACACCCCTCAGAAGAAGACACATAGCTGCTATTTTGATTTTTGACAAAAAAGTCAAGGAGAAGAAGCCTTGGGCCCTTGGATCCCAGACTATGAACTGGTCCTGAAGCCAAAACCTTCTAACTCACCTAGGTAAAGCTGGTTTACTCTCCTCCGTTTGAGTATTATGAGTAGCCTAGTGTAACCTAGCTGAACACCTGAATAAACTGACACTTGTGAGATTAACAGGAGAAATCTTTATTACCTCCTGGCCTTACCTTCAAAGAGGGTTAAAGTGAAAGTTAGGAAGGTGGTGTATGAATCTGGGTGACAGGTACACCACTGAGTCCATAGGGGTCTCCTTTTCAGTGCTTTGGAGACAACATCCTGGCCCCAGAGCAGACCAGACTACCACAGCTCCCTGTTAGGATATTTATCTAAAAGCATGACAAAAATAAAAAGTAGTTCTCCCTCACCAGAAAGGTTATAGCTGCTCTCAGGTGAATGCTAATGAGCAGGATGTCTGCCCTTGGGCTCTGGGCACTACAAAGGCCAGGATTATTACAAAGGCCAAGGAGAAGCTTTTCAAGCACATCTCAAAGGACAACAAATGAGTTCTACTCAGGCAGCAAGTTTAATGTTAGGTAGCTATCAGTATCATGTATCAAACATAATTTAAATAAAAAACTACTTTCTTCTGTAATATGCCACAGTAGACATTGAATACTGTTCTGTCTCTAGAACCTGGATTCTGGATTGCACTGATTCCCTGCAGAGCCTATATCCCATAGTTGCTCCCAGAGTGACACTGCTGTTGGAATTCTCCAGCATCCCAGGAAGATGTCTCAGCGTCCAAGGCATTGTGGGCAAAGAGGTTCTGGGAAATCAGCTGGCCGCTGCGGTAGAAGCAATTGAAGTCATTAACTTGCTTTCTTCCAACACAGAAAAGTGCATTTCTTTTGCCCTAAACTGACCAAAAAATGCCTTTCAACACTCAAGTGGGAGCAGTTTGCAAAGGCCAGTACACTGTAGTGTAGGTAGTCAGGATGTGTAGGCTGCAGAAGCCCCGGGCAGAGCCCCCCGGCGAGGCCCTTGTGAAGCCTCCCTCCTGCAGGGATGTTGACAGAAAGGGGAGGAAGGGAGGACAATGTGACCTGCTTCCACCAGGAAGCTTCAGATCATTTCCCTTTGTCCATAGCCTCTTCGGGAGATTTTTATCCAGTCTGCTGTGGTGAGAAGCAGTTCTCAACATAACAAGACTGTAAAAAGCTTTCAAACTTTCATTTTTCTCCTAAGAAATGAGATTTCATTTCTAGATGACAAGGGCTTTGGCTGAAAGGCCATAGTGTGGCACATGAGTGACCCTTTCACAGCTGTTGGACATCAGTAGTCCACAAATCCAAACTACAGAGGCAGCTCTTGAAATATCAGCCCAAGGAAGAGTTTGGAGAAAGCAGAGTACCTTTGAGGAACTATGTAACCTTGTGGAATCTTTCAGATAAGCTGTAGCCTCTGGGTTAGAGCAACAATCTTCCCAAGCTGCTTTCATAAGGAGCTGTGCTCACAGAGGCAGCAAGGGGGGAGGGGAAGATTGCAGAGCCCTTTGTTAGCCATTTGTCTCTCCTTGGCGTTGTTAGGGCGGCCCATGCCATCGATAGTCTGCTTTCCCTCTAGTTCCCAGGATAATTCAGCAGATGCCTCGGGAGTCTGTGACTTAAATTCCTACATGGCTTCACCTGGAGGGTCAGGAGCCCACTCCAGAGGTTAGCTAAGCTCTTGGCGAGAAGTGTTAGACAACACAGAGGTCCCAGCCAGAGAGCGACATCTCTAGATGACAAGAAAGAAAAAAGCTCAAATCCCAAGGTGCTTTATGACACGTGTCACCTACATACATTGATGAGAGTTTGTTATTAAGGGCCTCTCTGTTGAATTAGAAATCAACCCAAAAGGCCCAAATGTTATCATTTACTCTCAAATCATGTAACCCTTTATAGCAGCCCAATTTGTAACAGAATAATCTTGGAAACAACCAAGATGTCCATCACATGAGGAATGGTTGAAAAAGATGTGGTATTTCTATATAATGGAGTATCGCTCAGCTATAAAGAATGATAAACTTGAAGCATTTATGTTGAAGTGGATGCCACTTGAACAAATACTCGTAAGTGAAATAAACCAGACACACATGTGTAAATATCGGATAGTCTCCCCAGTATAAGAAGTCAAAAGAAGAAATACAAATAGAAATGTACAACAACAACTAAAAAGAATTTAGTCAGATGGTTAAGGCAAAGTGAATGGCATATGCTGCAGGGTACTAATCAGCTTTTCTTCTGGATGGTTAACAACCTAAGTTCATAGGTCAAAAATTGGCGAAATAGAAGAGCTGCAAGGCCAGCCAACATTTTGGCCCTAGCCTATTAAGGTCAGTGAAGACTCAGGACATGGAGCCACAGAGGAAGGTGAGAGATGATTTATAGTGTGCCTGGGGAGAGTCACATGGAGAGAAAACTTTCAGGCTCTCACAGAGAGCAAACTGGTGAAGCAATGGCCGTGACTCATCCACATGGCTGACACAGACAAAGGATCTACAGAGTGAGGTATAAGATTACAAGATAAACCCTGAGGGGACTTCACTGACCTCAGCAGATACAAAAGCTACATTTTTTGTTATATAGGTCTTGCTTTATTTCGGTCATAACCATCCAGGAGAAAAGTATAAAAAGGAGGTATATAAAGTGGGGCCATAGTAAGTTGAGCTGTAAACGGCTATAGTGAACAACTTCTTCAGATAACTCACTATTATTGTGGACTGCTGGACTGTGTTGGATTCTGTCACTGAGTTCAGGCACCTATAATGGTTTAATGACAATGGAGTGCCCACCTTTGGCAGATCTAGACAAAAAAAAGGGAGATACAAAGGAAGAACCATGATGTGTGTGTATAAACAGTACAGTTAGGATAAATATGCAGTGCTTCTGCATAATTCTATGAGAAGCAAGATTTGCACTAATAGTGGTTGGACAAGATATTATGTCGGCTTCTAGTACTATGGACAACCACTAGGAAAATAACAAGGTAGAAAGTATTAATTATTGAAACTGTGTTTTAATTCAGCTTTAAAAAAATAAGTTAAGTATACAGTTACATTCTATTAATTCATTGATTAGAGACATCTGCTCTAATAGTCTCTATAAGTAGAGTGTCATATATGCACCTTGTATGACAACAAACCATTATGAAAACAATTGGCAACGTATTAATTATTGAATCTGTCCTGTTAATTTGATTTGAAACTGTCTCATTGCTATTTGTTCTTCAATAAAAAAATAAAAAACAAAAACAAAAAAATAAATATATGCACAAAAGAAAAAAAATCATGTGACCCTGCACAAAATCATGTGAGCCAGGTTTCAGCCATAACCACAGAGGAATTAAAGGTGGGAACGTGACTTTCCGAATCAAAACTTGGAAGACAAGAGAAGAAGCAGAATGAAGACGAGGAGCACAAAGGAAATTAATCAGCCAACCAGGAAGGCATTCACCTGTGACCCCACCTGCTTTCCTGCCTCAGAACACTATGCATCATGTGATCCTTTTTTTCACTGCATCAACATTGTGAGATCTAGATTATGTCATATCCACATTGGTTCCCTCTGTCTTTCTCTCTGTCTCTTTGTCTCTCTCTTTGTCTCTCTGTCTTTCTCTCTGTCTCTCTCTCTGTGTCTGTCTCTGTCTCTCTGTCTGTCTCTGTCTATGTCTCTCTCTCTGTCTCTCTCTCTCTCTCTAGGTAACAGACTGGGCCCAGGTCTTTGCACTGAGCTCCATCCCCAGACCATTTTGTAAGTTACCCCAGGCTGGGCTCAGTTTGCAAACCTCCTGCCTTGGTTTCCATAGTGCTAGAATACAGGTGTATACTACTCAGCTAGATCAAGTCACCTTCCTTTTAATAGTTAAGTTGAACACAAGCTATATTGTAGGTGAGTCTAGCACAGCAGGCAAGATGTAGTCATACAAGTAACACGGTGAGCAGGTACCTCAAGTTCCACGACTCTTGCTCTACAGACAACTGCTGGCTCTGGCCCCACTTCCAGACACCATGCTGCCTCACACAGCCAGTTCTTGGAACCTCATACACCGAAATTTCCTTTATTTTTAACTTTATGGAAAAAAATAAAACAAAATTTTAAAACAAAAAAATAGGAGAATAGCAACCATTAATACATTGCATATATATATATATATATATATATATATATATATATATTTGTCTTTTTGAGACAGGGTCTCACTATGCAGTTCAGGCTGGCCTTAAGCTCACTTTGTAGCTCAGGCTGGTCTCGAACTCACAACAATCCTCCTGCCTCAGCCTCCCCAGTGCTGGGATTACAAGCATGTGCCACCACACCCGGCTGCATATTTTTATCTTCAAAGTAGTTAGAGTATGAGATATTGGCATAAAAATTCTACAAACATTGCCACAACCTTTCTTTTCAATGAACCGAGAGAAGTTAGTAGTACAACCATCCTCTGCGCTTTTTCCTTTTCCCTTCATTCCTTTCGCCCTGCTCTCATTCCTTTTTCCTTTTGAATAGTTTCTCCCCTTTCACAATATCTACTGAACACTTGCTTTTGAAGTTGTAAATATTTCAAATATGCATAAAATAATAAAGGATAACTAAAAAACATGTAGGCAGCATTATTTTTGTTAATAGTTGTTAAATTTTGCCACATTTACTTCCACGCTTCTAAAAATAAGATTAGGATTACAGTTAAAGACCTCTTTATTTCTTTTTCAGCCCAGTTCTTTTCCTCCATAACCACTATCAGATATCAGCGATACACTGACCCCATTCTCATTGTACTGTATGTGTAACGTTCTGTGTAATTAAAAAATGTACGTATAAGACTCATTTGATAGGTGCCTCTTTCAATTTGTTTTTATTCAACATTATACTTTTAAAAACTTATCCACATTGACATAAAGAGAACTAATTCTTTAATTTTAATGAATATAGGGACCTGCCTCATTTTATTTATTTGATATCTGCCTATAAAATGCGATGTCATTCAAATTGTTTCTAATCACTATTATAAACGGTGCTTCATTATCTACACACACACACACACACACACACACACACACACAGAGCACTAGGAATTGAATCCAGGGTTTTTGTACTGAATTGCATCTCTAGTTCTTTTTAAAATTTTTCAAATTTTTCAGTTAGTGTCTCCTTCCATTGCTAAGTTGCCTGGGTGATGCTGAATTTATGATCCTCCTTCCTCAGCCTCTGGAATGCAGGGAATACAGACACACACTACCATGCATGGCTCATACATCCTTCTTAGATGAACAGTCCTTGGGGATTTTTTGGTGCAAAGCTAGCATGAAGCAGGTGGGTCAAATACTGTGCTATCGACTTTGTGTAGCATGGCTAAATTAGTTCCTATTTGTACTCCAATAGTATATAAGAATTCTTATTTCCCTGTATTTTTACCACTGCTTTTTATTCTTTGCCAAGCCTGAACTGTGAAATCCCATCTCAGTATAGTTATTTTATTTCCCAGATTTCTAGTAACTTAAGTTCCAAACACATATCTTCCATTTATTTCAGTTTCCCTATCTGTAAATGCCTGTCCTTTGTGCATTTCTTTCTCGTGTGTTTGTTGTCCTTTTTTCTTATTCATGTAGAAGCATTCCTTGTATTAGACAGAGTTATATGAAATCACTATTTTGGTGGGTCAGAAACTGTTGCATATTGACAATTTCGTATAGATAAAACAAATATTTCTGTATATTAATTTTTTGATTGTGAGTGAGAGCTGCCTTCTTCCAGTTTATAACTTTTTTTCAAATGTCTTTATGATATATTTTGGCATTTAGAAGAAAATTTTAGTACAATCTTTCTTCCATATCCATGGGCTCTGTGACCCTGGAATCAACCAGTGGCAGATAAGTATTTGGATGAGGACTGGGGAGATGGCTCAGTGGAATAAGTGCTTCCCTGGCAAGCTCAAGGGCCTGAGTTTAATCCCTGGTTCCGCCAAAAAGAAAGAAAAGGAAGTGTTTGGGGAAATTACATCTGTACAATTTATATGTATTATATACATATAAATATTTTTCTTATTATTCTTCATATAATGCAGCATAACAACTGCATAGTACTTACATTGTATTAGGTATTATGAGTAATCTAGTAGAGTTTGCAGATGGTCACACATTATGTAAGGGCCTGAGCACCCTCAAATTTTAGCATCCTGGGGTGGAGAATACCGTGGGGTATCCTCCATGGATACTAAGAGCTCAATTAAAAAGCAGTATTTATATCCCTGGATACACAAATATGTAAATGAAATCCTACCTCATATAGTTCAGAAGCATCACATGCTTTTATTTTTCTAAATTCATTTCAGTGAGACCCAGTTGTCCCATCAGAGTTGCTTGACAATATAATCTGTCTCTTCTCTCAGGGAACACCTTTCATCCGTATGGGATCATACAGGACCTCTAGAAATCGAAGTTAATGAGGACGAAGTCTCCAGGTCTATGCCTATTGCACACCAGCAATTCTGGCCATGGTGGCGTTTCTCCAAGCCCAAGTCTTGGCGGTGATGTGTTTTTCTGATTCCTGTTCGGGGTGCTGGGCTCCAGGTGTCTCTAGGTGCACACAGAGGCATCACTACTGAAGCTCTCCCAGCTCCAGGGCTTTAGGGATGTCCAACACTCTCATTCCGGAAAGCAACTGTCCTTGTTTCTCTAGCGTTTCCTAATACATAATCATCATTACGCTGAATGATTTTGGGGTATAAATTCTCATCCTTGGGGCTAAAAACAAAACTCATAACAGTGGAGTGGTAAGGTGAGCATGTGTGCAGTGTCGGACCGCATGAACAAAGATCTGGCTAACTGTTCTCTGGATTAGAAATCACACACCAAGTCTCCGAATTTCCCAGAGGCTAGGAATTAGAAAATGCTTTCTGTCTCCTACTTCATTTTTATTTCTAAGTGTGTTGGATTCCTAAAAAATACTTTATAGTTAGAAAAATAAATATGTTTTAACAAAATGTCACAAAACGATAGGAAAGATGTTGACAGCCAATGAAAATCTTATAATCAAAACTTATAAATACTTTCCAGATATTTACTTTGAAAGTGTCCTTTTCACACAGTTGGGAGCAGGGGACTCCCAGGATGACAGAATAGTGAACAAAACAACGATTTTTTTCATAGTCTCAAAAACTATTAGGTACAATGAAAAGATCCCTGTATTGACAGATCATTTGGGGTTTTTCCTGGCTTTGCCAAGAGATAATCATGTAATGGACGTATCTCTTAACCTCTAGGCTTCTGATTCTTTCCTACATTCTACACAGTCTCCCCAGTTGCTTTTCAGACCCAGAATTTTGTAGCAAATGTTGTTTAGAGATTCCCAGTTGGAAGCTGTCAGTGTGGGCAAGTCTCACGGTGTCTGTGGCCGTAAAACACCCAGGCGGACTTTCCTCCTGAAAGGGTGAGTGTATCCGCCAGCCGTTCTTTCAGGCCTTGCTGATTTTCAGCGATCACTGAGCCAAATGCTTACAAGAGCTTTCGCCTGGAAAATGCCTCACTGACTAGACAGCTGAGATTTGCTCCCAGTACCGGCAGGTTAAACAGACGGCCACCAGACCCAACAGCTGGGCTGGCTCCTTCCGGGCAGCTTGCCAGCGTGTGAACACAGAGGCACGTTCACTGGACGCCCGGATCTGCACAGACCGGGATCTGGCCTCGGCTCACTTTCTCTCCGTAGGCCTTCAAGGCCTGAGCAGCTGTGCCATTGTGTCCGGGTCACTGGAGAAGCTGCCTCCTCTCCGGGGAGATGACTCTAAACCACTGCTTTTTTTTTCTAAAGCTAATTGAGTTTCTGTAATAGATTTGTTCTCAGTTTCGACCTTTTAACAGTCTCACTGAGCTCTGCTGTGGGCAGCACAAATGCTTTCCATCTCCTACTTTACCTAATTGAGTAGTTCTCGACAAGGTAGGAGAGCAATCTATTTCCATCTTTCTCAGACCAAACTCAACCCACCTCCCTCTTGCCTTTTTAGCTGAGGTTTCTTGACATAGTATTTTAAAAAACTAGACTGTATTAGGATGGTGAAAGATAATGCCATTTCCTTGAGAGGGAATCAATAGCCTTTTATCCCTATTGATGAAGCTGCAGTTATGCTAGTATTTTGGACTAGAAATTGTGAGATTGCCCGATTGAACAGAGTCTTGATACCACATCATCAGATTCAATTTTTATACACTTCATTGCTTCCTATTAAGATACAAATATATGACCTGCCCCAGCTCCTGGTAACCAACCCAGCGTACACACAGAGTCTTTTAATCTTTCAGTCAACAAATATTTGCCGAACATCTGTGCTCTATTTAAAATTGGATGGCAAGATAAAATGTAATATGATTCTAGAGTAGCTTTTGGAGTTAGAAATGATTGCAGCCTAAATGACAAAAGATTTGGTCTTATTTAAACCCAAAAGGTAAGCCCAAAGTGGTCATGCATGTCTGTACTCTCAGCTACTCAGGAGGCAGGGGCAGAGGATTGTGTAAGACCAAGAGTTTAGGGCCAGACTAACACACCAAGGACATACTCTTTTTAAAGAAGAAATGCTTTGGGTACAGTTTGGGCAACTATGGGATTCTCCTGCTCACTACCTGGGCTTTGCTGACTTCAGCTGAAATGTCATATCATCTTCCTAATTTGGGGGCACTGAGACAGCCTTCTACTGTTTGGCAATTCAGGCTCCAAGTTCACATAGTATGTACTTTGCTTGAGCCACCTTGCACCTTCTCTGAACTACTGGACCCATCAGAATGCCTGTACCTTCTACTTTTATTTTTATTTTTTTGTCTTTCTGAGACAGGGTCTCACTATGCAGTTCAGGCTGGCCTTAAGCTCACTTTGTAGCTCAGGCTGGTCTCGAACTCACAACAATTCTCCTGCCTCAGCCTCCCCAGTGCTGGGATTACAGGCATGCGCCACCACGCCCGGCTACCTGTACCTTCTTTGTGGGATTCAAGAACTCTCAGCTGCCTTTCTCCATCACCAAAGAAGTAGGAAGACAGGTCTTGGCAAGGTCCAATGAGCATCTTCATAAGCATTTCTTTTCTTTTTTTTCTGTGCTACCAGGAATCAAACTCAGGACCTTGAGTTTGCCAGGCAAGCACTTATTCTGCTGAGCTATCTCTCCAGCCCCAAACATTTACTTTCATTTAGTGATGCCTTTGCTTCCATGGTTAGGGGCTGTGGTGCCACTGTAATCAGAGTTGGTACCTTGGTTCATGAACTTAAGTTTTTCCATGATTCTGGTTGCAGACCGAACTGGATGAGAACTGAATCAAATTCAATGGTTAGGTTCAGTGTTGATCTCCTGGGGAAACTTGATTAGATTCTCATCCAGTTTGGTTTGTTATCAGAATCATGGAAGGAACTAAATTTGTGGACTGAGATACCACTGCACCAGAAGCAGGTCTCATTAATAAGTTACTATTTCAAAATATTCTATGCATGAACCCACTGCCCTTGCAGCTAACCTGGTTTATCAGACATTCAATGCAATTCTAGTTTAGAGATATGATCCTACTGACAAAGGATTTACAAACTACGGTACAGAATTTCAGGGTAAATCCTGAGGGGATTTGACTGATCTTGGCAGATACAAAAGTTACATATTTTGTTATATAGATCTTGCTTTATCTTGGTCTTAACCATCTAGTAGAAAAGTATAAAAATGTGGTATTAAAAAGCAAAGCCATATTAATATGCTGAGCTGTAAAAGGTTCAAGTCAACAACTTCCGACATTACCTGTCCTACGGATAACCCACTAGTATTATGGACTACTGTACTATCTTGGATTATTTTGTTGAATTCATGCACTTACAATATTTAAATGACAATGGAGTACCCATCTCTGACAAAACTAAACAAAAAGGGGATACAAATGAATGACCATTTTGTGTCTGTATATTCAAAATAGTTAGAATAGATATATGGCTACTTTCTCTTAATTTGAAGAGAAGAAAGATTGGTATTCATAGTGTTTGGACAGGATATCATATCTGCATATTGTGCTATGAATAACCACTTCAAAGGCAATAATATGCAATGTATTAATTATTGAAACTGTTCTATTAACCATTTTTAAAACTGTCTCATTGTTATTTGTTTCTTAATAAGATTAATAAAAAAAATAAAGATGTGGTCTTTTAGAGGAGGGAGATATTGAGGATGGAATGCCAGGCCTTTATCCTCAGCTACATTTTCCATCATGGGGTGTCACTGAGTTGCTAAGCTGCCCAGGCTGGTCTTGAACTTGCCATCTTCCTGCCTTGGGCATCCAGGGTGGTGGATGTATAGTCAAGATTTACAGAGTATGTTCTTCTTCAGTAGTATTAGCCCTACATGAGAGCCAACCATTTCGTCTAGTGCTTACCCACAGTCTGGAGGAAGAATGGATGGCTTCGATTTGCTCACAGGTGGTATAATGTTGATTTCCAGTGTGAGCACCTCCTAAGAGAATTCCAAAGTTAGCTTAGTTTAGTTATGATTTTCATGTTATATGTTCTGAATTCATAATCTTGGCTTTTTGAAGATGTGGTTCCTTAGAATCTGTCTGCGCTCTATAGTTGATTTTTTTTTTTTTTTTTTTTGCTCTGTGTTCCTTGACTTGATTGCTGAAATAGAGTTGCAATATCTAAAAGAGAATGAATGAGAACATAATTCTTAAGCACTGTCAAAGGCACAATTTCTCTGCTGGGCTTAAGAGAAACTCTTCAGGAAGTTTATGGCTCTTCCAAAACTTTATGGCTTCTAGGTGCTTGACAGCAGGGAACAGCTGTCTTATGTTTCTCTGAGTAACTGGCATGTAGCATTGCACTTAGAATATGTTATATACTCCATATAATTGTCCAAAAATGAATAAATGCATTAGCAAGCATCCAAGCAGCAATAGCAGTTGATATCAATGGGATATAGAATGTGTTGGTTATTTAAGTAAAGCTACTGTTTGAACACTCATTTGGCTTCCAAAGAGCTGTTCATTGTAAGGTCTGTACATCAGAAATACTGACTTTTAGGTGGACCTGATTACACGCACAACACACACACACACACACACACACTAACACATCTTGTAGGAGGTATTCTGGTTTTGATACCTCCTGCAAATTTGTCAGCCAAGTAAACTCTCACAACACTGAGCCTTTTGATTTTGCATTAAAGAATTACATTTATTCCGTACAAAATATTCTCTGGTGCTCATTAGAACTGCCACCAACTCAGCCTATAGAAACACAGACAAAATTAGAAAAGGTTCCTGAAACCTGCCTGCTCACACACACACACACACACACACACACACACACACACACACACACAGCAAGTTCAAAGTATGGGCGCTCCAGTGCTCCTTTTAAGCCGTAGCCACGCTTCCACACCGTGTCTTTTTAAAGACCTCTGTATTTGGTTTCTTGACTCATGGAAACTTGAGATAGCAGAGGGGCAGGAAGGTGAGCTCGCAAGTCACAGATGTGCCGACTTGTAGATGCTGCTGAAGGAAGAGGCAGGATTCCAGGAGACTGGAACAGTAGCCCCATGTAGGGGACTGCCCCCGGGCCCGCCTCCTGCTCTTTGGAAGCCGTCCTCGCCCTTCATTGTGGGGTTGTACCGTCCTCACTCCAAGCATGGTATTCCCCCGGCCCTGTCACTTCACAAGCAAGGACAGCAGTGACAGTCAGTCCCCTCCAGCAGGTCAGTCCCAGGATGGTGCTGCAGTCAGGGCTCCTGGTCAGGGTGGTGGAAGAAGATGCCCGTGGCGCTGGCTGTGGGCTCTGCGTGGGGAGAGACACACTGGGAGGCTCTTTCCAGTTGGGGCTGTTAACAAATTTGTGCGTGTTTGAGGCGTATGGCATGATGTTCTGATGGACACATACTCTGCACAATGACTGCCACCAGCTAATTCACATGTCCTTCGCCTCACCACGTGACCTTGTGTGTGTGTGTGTGTGTGTGTGTGTGTGAACACTTACAGTTCACCCTCAACAATTTTCAAATATCCCAATCAGAATTACTAACTGTGGTCAAAATGCTCATCTTATGTGAGAAAACTTGTGACCCCTTCCCTGACACTTTCCTGCCCACCCACTCTTCCCCTGGCACCTGAACACCTTCTATCCTAGCCTCTCCTCTACATTTGACTTTCTAAAGATTCCATTTATTAGTGAGGTCATGCCACACAGAAGTGAGGTTGTAGATGCTTCCTTCCAGAAAGCAGAATAAGAGTAGTGAGTCCTGGTGCCATCCTTTGGTCACCAGACCTGTTCACCAACTGCAAGGAACCCTGGGACTGCTTATGTTTGTGCCCCAGGAGTTTGCAGAAGCTCTTGACATTTACATTTAACAATCCGTGTGGTGCTGGCATCAGGCCCTGGGGAGACTGCTCCCTGCCCCTGCCCACTTGTGCCCACTCTTCTTGGGGCTCCTGCCTCCTGCAGCTGGCTGGCACACCCTGCTTTATTCCATCCTGGAATTGGCCTGCCCCCATGGCTACATCCTTCCCTTGCCCAGCCAGGTGCAGTTTTCCCTGTCTCTAGCCCTATTCACTTTTCTTCTTCTCTAGCTTCTTTGGCATGTGTTTGCCTCTATCTCACTCATAGTGACTTGTTCTACGGCCCTTCCTTTCCCCATCAGCCCTTGGCCCTGCTTATTTTTCTTTGTGACCCATAACAACCCTTGGCGTATTTAATATGTGTGGTGTAAACATGAACTTTGGGGCTTTTGTGTTGGTTAATTGTTTTATTGAGCACTAACGGCATGGCTCCACATCAACAGAGGCTTTTGCACACAGCTGAAGCTCAGCACCTGGACTAGCACCTAGCAAATGGCAAATGCCCACAAATCTTTGTGAAATGAACTAGCTCTGCACTACCCTCTGATTACCTAGGTGCTTTGGAAATCTACTGAAGTGTGTTTTGTCTAGTGCTTCCTCTCTGGAGACCCCAGAACAATTGGTCTGCACTGCTTTGATAGCATAGCATGACACATTTCACCTGTTTGCTCTCCGATACATCCCATTGCTAATGGTGAAGTTGAAAGCTGGTGCTGGTGTGTACTCACTTCTGTACCCTCGTAGCTACATATCCATGCATCCCCTTCTCACATTAGACTGTACCCCTGGCTGAATTTCCTGGGAATCCGGAGTCTCTCCAAGTAGTCTTTGTG
The DNA here is from genome assembly GCA_004027165.1 of Ctenomys sociabilis. NCBI lineage: Eukaryota > Metazoa > Chordata > Mammalia > Rodentia > Ctenomyidae > Ctenomys > Ctenomys sociabilis. Next base: position 18,273 of record PVKA01018101.1, on the reverse strand, counting down.
TGAGTGTGAACACAGGTTTGCTCTGCAACTAGCTCTTTTATGTCCCTAGAAGCACCAGGCATGCAGAGCTGTTCAGGAAAGCACCCTGCCATGCTGTAAGCACCTAACGCACAGCAAAGCATGCTATGACCATGGCGTCCCATCCACCAGCCTACATGGGCTGGCTTCTGACCCTCAGCAGCGCAGGCTGCAATGTCCCGGGGCCTGCATTCCCCCACAGGGTTGGGCTAGACCATCAGCCCTTCCAGGTTCGTTTCTCTCACACCTCCAACAACATGGTGCTGACAGCCACCAACTGCTGTTGGGCTCTTTCTATCATGCCAGGAACTGCTTTAGTGCTTTGCATACATTTTCTCAATTAATCCTTCCTTGAGGCGTGGACTATTTTATCTTCCTTCTACACAGTGGAAACTCTGGCATGGAGCGATTAGGCAACCCACCCATGGTCACACAGTGAATAATTGCTGGGACTGGGGTTCGAACCCAGGCTGACCTCTGCAAAGTCTCTGTCCACAATCTCTTCGCCTCACCACCACCATATGATCTGGCAGCATGTCCTGTGACAATGGTAGCTAGGTTAGCCTGCTGTTTGATGTCACATTCATAAAGGTAATGTCATCTAATGTGATTAGAAATTTTAAGAATAATGAAGTCACACCCTACAATCTAGTGCCTGTTTAACTGCTTTGCACACTGGATGCAGGCTCCTGGGGTCCACCCAAACCCCACATTCTCATGGTCCACGCTTCCAAAACAAACCACTTCTAAAGCATACCACTACTTGAAGCCTGTTTCTCTGCTCTGTTTTTGATTTTACACTGACCTCCATGTGCACTAGATCCCATGAATGGGCCAGTACACAAAGACTGTTGTCTGACAAGGTAAGGTTTTTATCTTTCTGTCCTTGTCTTTGCTGTTAAAACCATACAGCTATAGAACGAAACACTCCCCATAATGAATGCAACCTGACAGGTAATCCCATGGTCTGCAGTACTTGACAGAAGCACTTGATTCTTGGATATCAAAGGGGTAAGAACACAATTTTCTGCTTCTAATTTTATTCTTAGAAAATGATGGTACTGAGCTATCTGTAGAGTGCTCCTGTGGACTAATTCCAGTTTTTTCTTTTGTAGAAGAGATTTAAAGAAAGTCTTAATCTGCTTTATATTTAACTCTTATCTCCACACTATGAATTAAAAATAGAATACCGGACTCTGACTCTCCTCTTCAGATGCAAGGCTCAGGTTACTCCCGGAGAGGGATGGCAAGAGCCGCCCCAGGTCTCCGGGAGGTGCTGCTCCTTTTGCTGACTTTCCAAACACCTGCTTCTGGCTGCTTTTCCATCCAAGTGCCATGCCATAGCCCGTTATGAAATGAGTAATCTTTGTTCTATGATTCTTGAATGACATCTAACATTTCCCTCAGCTCTTTTCTATTTGTAAAACAACTCAATTCTGAATCCTTTCAGAATTTATAATTTTGAAAAGTTTCTACATCTTCTAGTTGTTTTTCTGTGTGCTTTTTCTAAATTCATGGGTAAGATAGCAAGAGAAGAACAGCACCTTTACTTTCTCTTTAGCTGGTGGAAACTGCTCTGGAATGTTCTCTCGGCTTTCTTGTCTCTCTCCTGCCCTCCCCATCTCCACACTGCCTTATCCTCTTTCTCTACCCCAATTCTCTTTTTCTTCCCCAAAGCAGTGTCAGAGTCAGCTTCGTGAGGAGGCACAGGAGTCAGGGCAGCACCTTCTCACCTGCCTTTTCCTGATGTGGTTTTGTCCTTCCAAAATCCAGATGTTGCCAGTGCCATGGCATTATGAGGGGAGGGCTCTAAGAGGTGAGTGGGGCAGGAAGGCTGATCCCTCCGGAATAAGACTAAGGCCTTTATGAAAGGGGCAGCCTGAGGCCATCTTGCCCTTCTTCCTTCTGCAAAGTAACAGGCCATCAAGCTACAAGGACAAAGTGCTCCTTCCCTCTGGAGGAAAGTGTGCTCTGAGACCGGGCAACCCAGTCTGCTGGTGCCTTGGTTTTGTACTGTGAGAAATAAATTTCTGCATCTCATAAATTGTTTAGTGTCAGGTATTTTGTTACAGAAACAGATGCATTCGTTTAATAACCGATCATCTGATCAGTCTACGAGATCAGGTTAGAAACCTCTATGGAAACTTCTATAGCTTTAGGGTTCTGGCATCTTCAATCCAGCCTACTTAGCATAGCGAAGTAGTTTGAATATTAATATTAAGTGTTTACCAAGTGCAGGGGCAAAACATACCTGGGCCTCAGGCACACTGGGCAAGTGCTGGACCACTAAGCTACACCTCCAGCTCATCTCCCATGGGCAGCCTTGAAACCACAAGTCTGGAGTCAATGAGAAATAGCCTGGGTCCCTGAGCTGTCACTGGAGGATTGGAAGAATAGCACTCATTAGAGGCACCTAACCAGGTCATCTCCGAGCTTTGTGTAAATTTTAAAAAGGCTACATCATTAAGGCAGATTGTGTTATCTATCTTGTGCATACCATGTGTGTGTTCACACATATGTGCATACATGTGTATTGAAGTGTACCCTGGGACCTCTGGTCATAACATGTATTTTTTATGTAGATTTTGGTTAAAAACATTGGAAAGTCACTGTCTTGGACCCTGTAGTATTTCAAAATGTGTTGTGTTGCTTATTATGGAAACAGAAATCTAGACCCTAGTGAGAGTTACTGAATCAGGATCTTGGAGCCTGGGAATCTTTAACATGCTTAACACACTCTGTAGATGAACCTTATGAACATTAAAGTTGAAAAACCACTTTAGCTCTGGCAGTGGTAGAAATGTTCTCTTGGCAGCCCGAGGCTGTTTAAACTACCAGGCTTTGTACCTATTTTCTTTGGTCTCTGTCCAAAGTGTTTCTCCCCGTGCCTCGCCCTCTGTGGTACTCTTTGGAATCTTATCACTGTAATGTTCTGTACTGATTTGCATCACATCATCCTTTCCCAAGAATGCCTCCCCTGTCCCTCTTCTTAGCCACCCTCCACAAAGCCTGTGGCATATTTATCAGATGCCTCAATCTGCACAAACTTTCCTTCTGTCACTTTCCTAACCCTTGGTTCTCCCTTGAGTTACCTGCTCTCCACTCAGATGGGAGCTGTTCATTTTCCAAACTCATTGTCAGCCCCTTAGAAGGGGTGGACAAGGGCACAAAGCTCCTTCATCAGTATTCACTACCACTTCTCATTCATGACTTTCCCACTCTTTGGTCAGGCCTTTCTCAATTAGCAACTGTTGGCTGAAAGTAACAATATCCAATTACAAGAGCCTAAGCATTAGAACATCTATTATCTTAATGGCAAATTGAAGGTAGAGTGATAAGTGACTAATTCAACAGGTTTTCCTGTCTTCCTGTTGGATTTTTTTCTATCACACTGAATTTTATCCTCAGACTTTCCCTCATGGCTACAGGATAGCTGCAGTAGTTGCAAATGTCATATGACTCAGTTATATTTCTCACAGTTCTGTCTATATTAGTCTTTCATAGCTTTCATAACAAATGCTATAAACTTGATGCTTAGAATAATAGAAATCTATTCTCTCTCTCTCTCTCTCTCTCATTAAGGTGATAGCAGAGGGCTTTAAAGGAGAATCTTTTAGCTTCTTTCAGCTTCTAGTGGTTACAATATTCCTGAGCTGCATTATTCAAATCACTGCCTCTGCCTCTGTCATCATATTGCTCCCCACTCTCTCTCTCTTTCTCTCTCTCTACCCTTTCCCCTTTTTCTCTCCCTCCCTCCCTCCCTTATTCTCTCTCTCTCTCTCTCTCTCTCTCTCTCTCTCTTTCTCTCTCTCTTCCATTTGTCTTATGTCTACAGAAAAATCTCTCTTCTTTCTCACTTAGGAAAACTTGGTGTTTAGGACCAGCTTGGACAATTTCAGGTTGTAGGGGTTGGCACCTGATTCCTCTTAGGGTCATTATTGAACCTAATACAATATCCAGGGATAGAATGGACAATTTTTGCTCAGCCATAATTTACTAACAGGGAGAAGTGCTTGGCTAGAAGCTTCCTGGGGTATGGCTCCTAGACCTATGAGCCAGGGTTGGGGCGTGGACCTATGTATGTGATCTCTATTGCGGAGGAAGGCCCTATCAGCATGAGAAGTAACAAGGGAGTGAGGGATGGTGTCTGGGTAGAAGCCACCCAGGTCTACCTCAGGACTCCCATGAGGGGCTCTTCAGCTCGTGTCTTTAGGCTGCCCACCCTCTGCCGCTCCATGACCTTGTTCTCTCTTGGTTTTCTGCTTACTGCTCAGCTACAGAGCACTGACATCTTTTCCTGACTGACCTCTCTCATCACTGAGTTCTTTCACCTCATCATGCTCCAGAGACCGTCTTCCTCCACATCCGCCTTCCATCCTCACAGCCCATGCTGGCCCTGAGCAGCGCTGAGCCTGGTGGCTGCCCTCCGCCTGGACCTTCACGCTTCCCCAGGCTGCCTAGCCACCGGCACTTTGGTTCTGAGTTCAGTCCTATCAGAAGACACTGTCTGTACCCTAACTTCTTTTCACCCTTGGTCCTTCCACTGAAGTTATCTGGCAAAGCCCAGTCCCGCACTCCCCCACGTCTACTTGCACAGGCTTTTTCATTGGTCTCAATTCCACCCCTTCCCTCTCCAGAGAAAGCTTTATTTCATATCTCACAACTAAAACAGAAGACACTGATGGAACCTGCTCAATTTCCCACCACTAATTTACTTGCCCATGCACTGTTTAACCTTCATCCTTATTACAGTGGAGTGGAATTTCTATCTCTAAAGAATATCTGTTTTCACTAACTTGAGTCTGAAAGATTCCCCATCCTGTGGTCTTTCTAAATTCCTGCTTTCTTCTCCCTGACAACTGGAAGAAGCTTAGGAGCAAGTTAATGTGAAAAGAAAGAACAGAACCCCAATAATAATTCTGCCAGTTTGGGGCAACATCCGAAATCATGTATTCTCTCGCTTTTCCTTCTCTAGTGCTTTTGTTTCTGTGCACCTCACATTTTGTTTGGAAACTGAGTCAGAGGAGAACAGACCCTCAAACAATGCCTCAGTATCATCAAACCTCCTGAGATCTCCCATGTTTTCTTTCTGGTTTTTTTTTTAAAGAAAATATAAGAAATGAAGAGTACCTGAAAGAATTAAAGTCAGTATATTATAGCAATACCAGCATACCCATGTCTACTGCAGCACATCATGATAAGTAAGGTATATATATGAATATTATTTAATCATAAAGATCAAAATCAGGTCATATTCAGAAAAATAGGCGGAACTGGAGACCATTTTGTTAATTAAAATAAGCCAGATTCAGAAAGGTATCACATATTTTTCTCTCATATGAGGCTCTAAGAAAATAAAAAATCTAAAAGAGATTTGACATGAAAGTAAAAGGGAGAATATTATAGAAGAAGAAGAGGATGGGGAGGGAGAGAAAGATGAGGGAGGGATTATATAAATATGAGGAGTGATCAAAATACATGGTGAGAAAACAAAATTACACCATTAATATTTAAATTTTTAAAATTTATTATGGTAAAAGATTTATTCCCATTGAATCCCCTCCAAATACTCTTCACATTGAATACCATCATTTTAGCATTCTTGCCTCTGGCTGAAGCAGTTCTCAGAGTCTTTTTTGAGTATCTTTATGAGATGTGATTGTAAACACACACACACACACACACACACGCACACACACACACACAGTGAATGCAGCTGTCAAGTGCCATCCAAAAGAAAGGCCAGCTTGCGAAAGCACCACAGTGTATGTCCACCCATCTTGCTTATCAGTGCTGACTTCTGGCTCTTCCCCCAGAGCCAAACAGCCATGAAAGGTAAACGTTCTGAAGCAGCCACAAGAGCACCACTAAAGACACTCACAAAAGAAGATCTCCGGAAGTGCTCCAGAAAGTACAAGAACGATGGGATAAGTGTTTTAGGAAAGAAGGGGAACTAATGCTTTGATGGGAATTAACAGTGTGTCTCTTATTGTAATGATTTTTAAAATGTAAACAGTCACTCTATTTTCAATAATACTTCATGTACTACATATATACAAATATTCCCAAATAAGACCCATATGCTATACTAGCTATACAGAACAATGGGTCTGATTTGGGAATATTTAAAAAAAGAAGAACTTGGGGCTATTTAAGTCCTCACTCTGTGCTTTTCTTTGCTGCCCCAAGGCAGTGTAGTGAGGTACACCCAATCATGTGTTCTCCCACTTAAAATTCCCCAGTGGGTTCCTTTCAGCTTTATCTGTCACCTGTGGTCTGCCATGGTCCCCATGTCCTGTGTAGCCTGCAGACACCCTGATGACTCCCAGCTTTTTCACACTATTTTCTTTCTGTGAAAGAAAACATACATGCCCACCTCTTGGGCTCAGCTTAAGAATCTCTTTGTCCTCTGTGAAGTTTCCTGTCCCCCTTTATATCCCTTCTTCAAACATACTCTCTTCATTTCTGTCCCCATCTAACGTATGTTGCCCTTTATTACAAAACTATTTTATGATTGTGTCCTTGGACTTCGACTGGATTGCGAGCTCACAGGAGGCAGGTAGTTTCACTGCCCTGGTCATTCTCCAACACTTCTTTTAAAATAATACAATCAATTAATACAGAAATAAAGTCGAGCTCTCTGTCTCTCTCCCCTTCCCCTAATCCTTCATATTTGAAGCTTTGGTTACTAGACACAAAGAATTCCCCTGTACTGCTGGTTTCTGAAGGAAGGAAGCAATGACTATCCATCCAGGTGGCTGTCCACAGCCAGCATTACATCTGACCCTGACTCTGTGCTCCAGCACCCCCCACAGCTGATACTGCAGTCTGAGGTCGCACTGCATATGCACTCTTTCAGGGTTTATTTTTGCTAACTCTCTGTCTCAGTCTTCGGTTTGTTCCAGGCCCCTTTTACTTGGAAGCTCTGTTACTCAGCTGGTAAGGCTGACATTGGGAAGAAGTTTTCCCACTGCCTGTGAACCTTAAATTGGTTTCCAGACAATCTTGCCCACAGTCTCCATTAATATTGTGCCAGAGAGCAGGGCAGGATAAAATATTCAAAGTAGCAGGAGTTACTTTTTAGGGTGATTGAATATGATGAAGGAGCCGAGGACAAAGGGTAATTTATTCCAAAGGAAGTCAACACCTTTGCTTTGCACTAGCTCTTGCAGTTAAAAAATAAGGTTGGTAATTGGACTTGCTTTATGAAAATCTCATTAGCATTAGCATATAACTAAAATGCACAGCTCCATAGTTAATTGCAATCCTGCACTGCGGTTAACAACTACAGTGATGACATTTGCATATTGCACATAAAATTAAAAATGCATGTCAGATAGGTGCTCTTTCAGGGAAAAAAATCCTTGAATAACATTGCATTCACTACAATAATCAGAAAGACTTTGAATTTGAATGGAAATTATATGTATAGTATGAGCTTTAGAAAGACAGGGGAGCCTGATCAAAGAGGAGGAGAAACTAAATCTGAAACAGTGTATAGTCAAAACTCCAGCAGCTGGAATCTTCAAGGACAGGGACATGTAATACTGAATTGTGTGTGCTTCGTGAGAATGGAACCCTTTCACCGGGAAGTTGCTTCACTTTGCAGGCGTCAGTCTCATCTTGGTACTTTCCACTAGACCGTAAGCTCCTTGAGATCAGGGACTTGATCTTTTTAAACCTATGTCTGGTACCCAGAGTGCTAAGAATGTAGCTGACATTCGGTTAATTGTTGACATAACCAGCTCAAGTCCTAAGTCCTTACTACTTAAATCCATGTAGGGAAGTGGTTCAGAGTGATGTTTCCCCAGCTTCATGATGCCTGACTCTACCATTTCCCTGAAGTCTGCTTCCTCAACCTCCTTAAATCTCCATTTCCTCTATCCATACTGCACATACTGTGCTCCGCTTATTTAAGACCTGAAGCGTGACATCTTCTACTTAAAAGTCAATCTGGGAACTTCCAATTCAGAGTGACAGGCTTTGGTAGACAGGATTGGAAATCCCTCCTTCAAGTCAAATTTCCTCTGGATTGACTTTTGCCTCACAGAGATTCTGAGAAAATTCAGAAAGATCATGCATATAAAGTTCTTAGCAGGACTCAACCAGGCATCTTGCAAGTGCCTCTATTATTGTCATTGCTGTTGTTTGGGGCTGAAGTAGGTGGCAAAGGGTATGAAGAAGTTGAGATGTAATTCATTTCATGTCAGGCCTGATGCTGGCCAGCCACAGTCAGAACAAAGTTATCATGTAACATCTCTTGTTGTGAGAGCTGGTCACTGATGTTCTATTTTTTCTGAGAAAGAAATTGAGATCCTGAAAAGAGAACAGAGTAGAGGAAGATAGTAATATCATTCTCAAGTTGGGGGACACAAGGCTGATTATCAGACTGGGTGCATGAGACTCTTCCATGACCTCACTTGGTCTCCTCTCAGAAGACTGCAATGGGTCAGGTTAGCAAAACCGAAGTGACAAGAAGGGCTTTCTACAGAAGGCTGGGGGCTTTCATTCATTCATTCATTCAGTCACCATTTAGCTAACCTTGTCATGCCCATTCCTATGCCATGTGCTGTGCTAGGATGCTGAAGGACATAAATGACCATGGAAGTGGACCCAACAGTATGCAAGTGGAAATTCTGGGCTAGATCTAGACTTAGATCTAGAGACAAAGTTGTAGGTGTCATCAATGAGGAGAAGTCAACTCTGGATGCAGGTGAGCTCCCTGTGCGATGGCAGAAGAGTTGCTGCCACCACAGGAAACAGAAGAGGAGAGTGACAGCGATGTGACTGTGTCCACTTGAGTAAAAATCACCCAGCTAAGTTGGATCAGCATAGTTTTGAGTGTGGTTTAAGGGATTTACTGAAGACAAAGACCCAGCCTGGGTGTGACTGACATCAACCAATAGGCTGGTCGCCAAGTGAAGTAAAAAGTGAGTAAAGAAGGAAGCCTCGCTTCTGTTTCATTGGAGGAGCTCCCGTTGTCACCTTCACTTCAGATGTCATCTCCCACTTCCAGCTCACAGCCTTACATTGCAGACTCACATGGAACACTACAGTGAGCTCCAGGCCTTTGGCCTTTGACTGGATCTTTTGGTTTTCCTGCACACCGAAAGCCCTTTACACTATTCCACACCTGATTCTGCAGGTAACCATTGTAAGCCTTCCTTGTAAAGCCTTATATATTCATATATCTTATATCAAACCTATGATTCTAGTGAGCATTGACTGATACAGTGAACTACAGGGAGAATAAGGCCAGAGAGGCCTGGAAGGGACAGAGTATCAAACTGTGATGTGGTCCTTGGCAGATTCTGCCCTTTGGAAGGTCATCACTCATGGTTCTGTGAGGTGGTGTAGGTGAGTCATACTCACAGAGAACAAGAGGGTGGGGGTGGGGACCCATAGGAAAATTCATACTGCATGTACTGGGCCTTGCTCATTCAAGACCTGAAGCGTTAGATCTTCTACTTAAAAGTAATCCAGGAGCCTCCAATTCAGTGTGACAGGCCTTAGTAGAAATCACTCCTTCAGGTCAAAGCTTTGGACCAGATTGCCCTGGCTTTCCTTAGTAAGTTAATAACTTTCAAAGTTTTCCAATTAGAAATAAAGAAAAATTTATTAGCAATCTCTTTAAGCCTAATCCCCCACCATTCAATGTGAACATGCTGACTCTCCACACATTGCTGGACTTGGTCAGGACTGGCTCCAAGGATAGGCCTGGCTATGGCCCAGGAGTACAGAGGAGTAGATAAAGTGGGTATAGTGTTACTGCTGCTGCTTGCTGCCAGGGGGCCACTGCACGTTTGCCTCCTATGGGCTGCGGCTTGGGGAGCTGGACTCCAAGCAAAAGCAGCATTGTCTCACAGCTATAAATCACAAATTGCGTTCATAGGTTTTTCTTTCCTGCTACTTGCTAGTGTTTCCTTGTTCTCCTGGCACAAGGGCATTTGCTTCTAGAATGCCCCCCCCCCCATCTCAGCTGACCGCTGCTTACAGATACTGGGCTCATTCTGTTGCTCTGCAAAGTCACATAGAGGAAAGGGTTAGTAATTTTTCCTGATGCTGCTTTAAGCTTAACAGCACTGTCTATGTTTCAGGTATCTGAGCTGCCTTAATACCTAGGCTAAGGGGCAGAGGAGATGGCTCAGTGAAATAAGTGCTTGCCTGGTAAGTGCAGGAGTCTGAGTTCAATCCTCGGTTCTGAAAAAAAAAAAAAAAAGGAAAGGAAACCTAGGCCAAGCTCAATGAATGTTTTTCCTGGACACACATACCCCACTTACCTTTTTCTCCACACTTTGTAGATTTGTAGGCCACAGGACTTACTGCTAGACCTTTAGCCCTTTGCATCCTGAGCCTTGGGACTCCTGAGGTCTCTAGTTCAATGAGGTCCCAAATTTCATGTGTGGTACACTCAGGTGCATACATGGCCTCTTATGTCTCGATAAGGGTCAGGAAAGGGGCTGAGAGATTTCTGATCAGCTGCCTCTCAAGCTTAATCTGTAGCTTCACTGTTGGCTGGCGCTATCATGCTGCCTCTTTCTCCCTGCCAGACTTGGCTGGAGAGAACCACACCAGCTCCAAAGGTGCCACGTTGGTGTCTCTAGCTCATGCTGTCTCATCTTAGCCCAGCGCTACAGGGCTGTCTGAAGCATATGCCTAAGGATTTAGCCTGTCCACCCTCTTTCCTCTGCAGCTCATCAAAAAAGGAGCTGCCTGCTTATCCTGCCATCAGGCATTTCCCATAAATATCTGGCCCAGTGAGCCATGTTGTGGCAGGCATTTAGTACCAATAGCCTGGCCCTTTTCCAGGTTCTTATTGTTGGCCAATCCATCTCACCAGTGAGTGCTCGGGGTGAGTCAGAGGCAATGCTGAGGAAATCTTGGGCAGGTTGTGACAGCAAGTGCAGACCCACGCCACCAGGGCCGAGTGGCTAGTTCCCAAGCTCAGTGGCTGGTTAGCACAAACAGTATTGAACTCCATTCAGCAGCATGGACTTGTCCTTGAGCCGCTCTGTCAGAGGCACACAAGGAGAGGTTAGTTTCTGTAGGAGTTATGGCCCGCAGCCCAGCTTCTTAATTGGGTTTAGTTTGAAAATAAATGCTTCACTGGAAAATGACACTTACCAACTCTTTTTCAGAAAAAAATTTTTTTTTTTGTTTTGTGTAGGCTGATGTGTAACTAATAATCTTATCATTAGTCCTGAGCACTGTGCTAATTATTCGAAGTTGTCCTGCATCTTTTGTGGGTATTGTTTTAACATAGCAGCAGCAGCTGGTGGATGACTGAGTTGGAGACTCTCGAAAATGCCTATATTTGAAGACCTCACATTTCTTAAGAGCCACTTTCTGGCCTTGTGGTGTCCTGGCTTGAGCTATTTAAAGAGTCAAAAAAAATAAAAATAAAAAAAAAGAATATTCTGTACAATCTTGCCTGCTGTGCAGTGATGAGGTCAGTCATACCCACCCCCCCAGCCGAACTAAAGTTGACATGCAAGCATGGGGTACCTTGGGAGCTCAGAGACATCTGGGGGAGGCTGAGTCACTGCTGCAGCTCAGACTTCTGGCTTCTGTCCCCACAGTGGTGGATTGGTGACACAATGGCATTCACTGTGGTGGGGCCAGGACAAGAGGCCAACCATGGGCCTGTTTCCCAAGCAAAGAGAATAATAAGCAATTTCTAGTTATTTCTTCTTGGAAGGAATTTCTTCATGCAAAATGCTCTTCCACTTACTAGAATCTGATGTGTTACAGAAGTTCATTACTCCTAACTATTGGGGCCCATTCCCATTGGCATCTTACAGCTGGAAAGTGACATCTGTCACCATGAGCTCGAGTTTTCTGAGAAAGAAGCATCTTTTCTTCAAATGCCAACTCATTAATCGCTAATGAACAAAGATACAACCATGGGATAAAAAGAATTAAGAGTTTTAATTGCTTTGAAGTTCTAGACAGAAACTTTCACATTCAGTTACACCTGAGGTAGCAGAAAATTTCAAGGGACTATTGAAGCTTTTTTGTCAAATCAGAACTAAGTTTATTTAATGTCGCTTAGAAGTAGATTATTTGATATTCCTAAGAAGTGGGGTTTTGGCTGGGAATTGTGCATACATTTACTATTCAAAGGCTTTTTCAGATTAATCTCAAATGAATTATAATAAATGAAAAGTGTGTGTTTATAAATATTTTTATCAGTCTAATATGCTATTCATAAGGCACTAAATTATTTTCCAAGACAAATCTTATGTATGGGTAGAGATATTAATTAGCATATAAAATAATATTTTCTAGATATACCAACATTTTAGGCTAGCTGAATGCAGAATATAGCTTAAGAAAATAATAAATTAAGCGAAGTGAAAAAGTGCTGGCCAGCTATACAAAAAAGGTAAGCAGTTCAAGATATGGAATATGGCTTCTTTTTCATGCCCTAAGTCATGGTTATAATATTGTTACATCGTCTAGGTTTTCCCCACATTGATAACGTTTTTAACCCATTATTACTTATAGAAGCATAGTGTAAATTCTGTGTGCGCTTTAATAATTGTTTGGAAATTGTCTTTTAGATTGCTACTCAGAGAAAAAGTTACTAGATAAGTCTCATATGCTTTCCTTTCCAGATAAGGCAAATACACACAGAATGAATGAAATTCTGAAATTCATCAAATGCTCATTAAATAAACATATATGCATATGTCTGTCTGTTTATGTACAAGTTTGAATTTTTTCAAGCTATGAAGTTTCAATATAATAGTACCTAGATTGTAAGGGCACAATATGGTATGTATATGGTATGTATGTCATAACCTTAAACTTCATGTGGAAAACTACTCTGTAGTTAAAAGCTGTAGATATTCTAGTTTTAAGAAAATATACTAGGTAAAGTCTAAGTTGGTGAAATTTCCCTACTCACATTAGAATATGAAAAGAATTCACGCATATGGAATAATGTTTAAATTATGTTGCTTAAGATGAAAATGTCAAGCTCCCCATTGTGCAGTCCCAATGCTAAGTGCTTCCATCTGCCTGTCCGTGGCTTCCCAGATGTGGCTGTAGGCTGAGCAGTGCTCCACTGCCCAGTGACACACCTTGTCAAGAGTGCCTTCTTTCTTCTTCCAATTTTACATGCATATATCTGGTAATATGGATAATTGGTTGGAAGACAACACTATGTATTACAACAAATACTGTGAAATTCGTATTATTTTGTTAAGTGAAGTCCTGTATCATCCATATTTGTTTCTGTTTTAATTCTAAGTTGTACTACTCTCTTTAAAAAATTAAAAAAAATTAAAAAACATAAATACACACATACGGATAAGGTCTCTTACTAATTTATAATTTTAAAAAATTTTATGGTGGTGCAAAAATTAAAATGCATTCAGTAAAAACCTACCCAAAAGGTACAATGGATACAGTGACATGGAAAAAAATTGTTTAAAGGGAAGGAATGACTTGGGATGAAGGAAGGGAAAAATATGTGTGTCTATACAGAGGGCAGCTTGGGTAATTGTACTGCTGATTTCTACCGTTCTAGTGAAGAGAATGGTTAATTCTTAGATTTAAATTTTTTTCTTCTTTTTAATCTTTTGATTAAATTTTCATGCTTATACCTAGTAATCTGAATAACTAATTTAAAGACAAAATGTATAATATAAAAACCATTATTGAATCCCTATCATTTTGTTCAGTGAAATTCTGTGTAATTTCTAATTTTTTTTACTATTTTCTATTCTCTTTAAAAAATAAAAAAAAAAGTTTGAATTTTTATGTTTTTCTATGCTCGTGATATAAAGTGCTACATCTCTTATGACATTGGGCAGAGGCAGTGAACCTCAATTCCCAGCGGTTACAGGGCCCACGTGGTTACAGGAGCAAGCAAGAGTTGCACTGCTAAGCCATGCCTGGCATGTTAAATGTACTAACTGCAATTTCAACTTACAACCTGGATTCCAAAGGTCATATTTTGAAGGTTTAGTCCCCAGAGTATGGCACGGTTGGAGGTGCTGGAAGTTTTAGCAGGCAGGGCCTAGTGGGAGGAACTTAGATCATCTGGAGCACGCTTGTGAAGGGGGCATTGGGACTCCATCTCTCTTTCTTTCACTTACTGGGTGCCATGAAGCAAGGGTTCCCTCTAAGGTAGGCTGCCTCGGTCAGGTCTAAAATCAAGGCAGCCAAGTGAGCACAGACTGAAGCCTTTGAACCCAGAAGCCTCCCTTATAGGCAGCTATCTCAGGAATTTTGTCACAGTTGACTAAAAGCTAACGAATATTATTAACATCTATTTATCATCTATCTGTCTATCATCTATCTATCACCTATCATCTCTCTGTCATCCATCTGTTTATCTATTTCTCTGTGTGTATACATGTGTGTGTGTGTGTGTGTGTGTGCATGTGGGTACGTGCACACATGTGTGTAGCAAGCACTGGAAGTTCCTAAGTCAGCTCCACTGTAGGTCTGAGGAGCCTGGAGAAAAATGGAGAAGTGGCACAACTAACTGAACTTGCAGTAACAGATTGCATTTAGGGATGGCATCAGAGCCTCTTTGTTTTTTGTGTATATCTTAAGGCTTTATACCATTTCTGACAAATAGATTAGCAAATTATATCTCAACAATGTGCTATGTTCAAAACAATATTGCTGGTATATGTTTACCTCACATTTGAGATCCTGAATAAGGAATTTGTACAGTAATACCTAAGGTAGCTTTCCCCTTCTGATACTGTGGGTATGGGGGGGTGGTCAGAGATGTAGCTCAGTGGCACTGCACCTACATGGCAAGTGCAAGGTCCTGAGTTCAATTTCCAGCAAACCCTCCCCTTGCCCGCTGTGCATGCGCACACACATACAAATTATAGACCAATACTGTAGTTATGCGGAAGAGATATGAGCCTTGATTTCCTGTCTCTGACCATATGTTGATTCTCATTCATTCTTTTAAGAAAATGAACAGAGACTAGTATGCCTCAGTAGTCTTGGAAATGGTGTTCTATGCATTGAAATATATAACAAACTAGTATTAATTACTGGATTAACAGGAAAATCTGAATTAATAATTCACAGTGATCATGAGTAGCCCAGAGTACCTCTTGAGGCATGTTGTGTAAGCTGGCCATATACAAAAGAAACTGGCCACACTTTCTGATATTCAACCACCTGCTACTGATCAGATTGCTGAAGTGCATCTTGGAGGATGGATAGATAAAGAAGTCCACTAGCAAAGTAAAACAGTGCCTGCTTTCCTTTGGGCAGACAAGTAAAAATAGGTTTGTTTTTGAGGAAGAAACTCGGCATAGAGACCACAGAGCGGGTCATAAGTTTACATGATTAATAAAGAGGTGAACATATGATCCAGAAGTTCAGAGTCAGCACAGTCTAAATAAAACTGGTCCTAGAGCCGCAGCTGCTTTTCTGTGACTCATATCAGATACCTCAGAAGCTCTAGAATGAAGGCTTGTAGGTATAAGAAAACAAATTACAGATGAAGCTGCATTCAACAGCAGGTTTATACTAGGGAATTTGCAAAAGAAATTTGCTTTTCTAGTGCTATGTATTTTTTATTGAAATATAAATACAGTGTATACTTGTATTAAAATACATTTAAGTAAGTCCACTGCTAAAATTGATAAGTTTCTGAAATGCTCTCCCAAATCACTGCTGTTTCTCTTATCACAACTAGATGGGGTTGGAATGGAGTTCTGAGGATGATGACATTTATATGCAGAAAACAACCCTGTATAAGCAATTGTCACAAAAAGGGTAGAAGAAATATGTCACCAGTGAATGCCCTGTGACTAAAGTCTGACTTGAATCAGTGAAAGGCAGATTTGGTGTAAAATAGATGATGACTAGATGTTTATGTTTCTCACTGAACCTATAGTAATGGAGCAGAACCAAAAGGTCTTAAAGGTTGAGAATCTCAGTAGCAATGGTTAAATCTTAACTCAGAGAGCGTGCTATCTTGTGTATCTTTCTATAGTGTTAAAGCCAAAATAAACAGCAAATTGTTTCGTAAGTGAATGCGCCTAAAGAATCGAGCCATTTCTGTTATGATTTAAATACAAGGTAATTACTGTAGGAAATAGTCCAGATAAACTCTTGGAACATCTCCAGGTTCTATAATTTTCTTGTCAAGTGTGTGTCTGTGTGTGTGTGTGTGTCTGCTATGATAGTTGCATTTTATCCCATTTAGTGAATCTGTTTTCTACTCTAAATATTTTATCCATTTCTGAGATATTGAAGTACCAAATATATAATAGAAAGACACAGTGGAGCATGGTGGAGATTTAGGGGTAGGGAAGCAGGTACATGTTTGTTTTACAAGCACTTCTCCTCCTCCTCCTCCTCCTCCTCCTCCTTCTTCTCCTCTTCCTCCTTCTTCTTTTTCTTCTTCTTCATTTTAGGACAGGGTCTACAGGGTGTTCAGGGTCTCATTATGTACATCAGACTCGTAAGGTGTTCAGGGTCTCATTATGTACACTGGACTTGTAATGATTCTCCTTCTTACAGCTTCCCAAGTGCTGGGATTACAGGCGTGTGCCACCACACCCAGTCTCAATTGCCTTTTGTCTCAGCGCTCCATGGGGGCAGGGCCAGCATGGCAGGCCTGAGGACCCAACTCCTCCTGGCCCCTGTATCTGCCTAAGCAGGTGTACAAGCATTGCTTCTCTTGCGAATAATTATGAGACATGTATTTGCACTTTTTAAATTTATGTAAGCATCATACTGATTAATAGAAAATTAATTTGAGAATATTGCTGGGTTAGAGAAGCTTTTTGTCATTAAGTGTTTTCTTGCTCAACTGAATGTTAAAAGTACAATTACTATAAAAAAACAAGTCCTCCAAAACTGTTAACATTAAAAAGGTTGTTGGAAAAATTAAGTTGTTGGATTTGGAAGGATTTCCTTGAGGTTAATTTTTTTTTCTATTTTTTTCCTGAGGGAACTATCAGTGGGAGATGCAGCAGAAATATTTTAGGATATTCTAGATTGTACTGGATCTGTTTCCACAAAAATTACATCACTATATCCAATTGTGCAACCCTTAAAGAGAGAAACTTTTAATTCTATCAATTTGAGAATGCATAATCTTTTAAAAACATATTTAAGATATAAGCCATATGTTAAACTGAGTAAATCAGGTGCTAGCATAATGTGTTTCACTTTCAAACATATTATCCCCATGCTTTTAAAGTCAGCAAAAATTAGTAGCAGCTAAAGTATATCAGAATGAATTATCAGACTTGTAGTTGCGCTGGAGGAGGAGGTGGTTTTGACAGGTGAACGCTGGCTAACGCCACCCTGGCTGACTGCAGATGACAAGGCAGGGCCGTAGGGGAGGACAAGGTGCTCCCTTCAGTCGTGCGTTCTGCTGCTGGGAACTGGCGGCCCAATGGCCCCCACCACGGTGTCTCTAACTCCAGTGGAGCAGTGCTCTTGCTTTGGACCATGAGGAATTTCCCCTGAAGACGGTTGGCAGCTATTCGAATCTGCATCCTCCCCTCTTCCTCTCAATATTCTTTTATTCATGCATTAGCAAATATTTCCGGTATGTCAGGAGCCAGGCTACACAATGGGAATACAGCGATGAACAAACAGGACACCATCAAATAACTGTGCAATGCAATTCTGACCTAAGACAGGTGGGGTGAACACAAGAATAAGCCCGTAGTGCTGTTACAATAACTGAGGCCCTGAACTCAGATAGGGTGTTGGGGAAGGTGTCCTAAGGAAATGGGCATGAGGAAGTTACATCGATCAAAAAGAGGTAGTCACTAACTATGCATGATTATTTTAATTAGAGTCAAATAAAATTTACAATTCAATTTCTCAGCTCCAGGAGTGACACCCAAGTGACTCCAGTGCTCAGCTGCCACACTGGCTGGTGCCCAGTACAGCAGCATTGGCTCATGGCAGGACGTCCTGGGGTCAAGCATGGAGCCAAGTGCTGAAGGACTGGCCCTGCAGAGCAGTGAGGGAATGGCATGCACAAAGGCTCTGTGGAGGGAGATAAGATTTACAAATGCAATTTAAATGACAGGACTAAGATTTTAGCTCGTTTGAAAAGGATAAAAGAAGAGGGCTAGAAGGTGGCAGAAAGCGGGAGGGGTGATAGTTGCATTGAAAATCCAAATTGAGACATACTAGAGTCACAGTGGCAGAGACAAACTGAAGGAGAAGAGACAGACTACTAGGAGAGGAGGGGGAAGAGAAGGGGAGACAAGGAAGGGGAGGAGGGGAGGGAGAGGTGGAGGG
>PVKA01018100.1:0-44473 GCA_004027165.1 Ctenomys sociabilis | reverse complement strand
TAGGTTGTTAACCATCCAGAAGAAAAGCTGATTAGTATCCTGCAGCATATGCCATTCACTATGCCTTATCTGACTCAATTGATTTTACTTGTTGTACGTTACCTTTTGTATTTCTGCTTTTCGCTTGTTATACTAGGGAGACTATACGATATTTACATATGTGTGTCTGGTTTATTTCACTTATGAGTATATGTTCAAGGGGCATCCACTTCAGTATAAATGCTTCAAACTTATCATTCTTAATAGCTGAGTAATACTCCATTATATAGAAATACCACATCTTTTTCAGCCATTCCTCATGTGATGGACATCTTGGTTGTTTCCAAGATTTTGCTATCACACATTGCGCTGCTATAAACATAGGTACACATATATCTCTATGATACAATGTATACAGATCCTTTGGGAAAATTCCCAGTAGGGGGATAGCCGGCTTGAATGGGATTTCTAGTCCTACTCTTTTGAGGAGTCTCCACACTGACCTCCACAATGGCTGTACCAGTCTACATTCCCACCAGCAGTGGAGAAGTGTTCCCTTTTCCCCACAACCTCTCCGGAATAATGTACAGGACTACAAGATAAACCCTGAGAGGACTTCACTGACCACATAGGAAATATAAAGTTCATATGTTGGTATATAAGTCTTGCTCTATCTAGGTCTTAACCATCCAGCAGAAAAGTATAAAAATGAAGTATACATCATGGGGCCATAATATTAAGCTGAGCTGTAAATGGCTATGGTTGACAACTTCTTTGAATAACTCAGTATTGTTGTGGAATGCTGGACTGTGTTGGACTGTGCTGTCAAGTTCAAGCACCTAAGTTAGTTGAATGACAAGTGCTCACCTTTGACAGGTGTAGACAAAGAAAAAATCATGTGTGTATAGACAGTACAGTTGGGATGGATAACACTGTGCTTCTACATAATCCTATGAGAGGCAAGATTTGCACTAATGGTGGTTGGACAGGATATTATGTCGGCTTCTAGTACTATGGTCATCCACTAGGAAAATAATTATTGAATTTTTTATATAATTCAGGTATAAAAAATAAGATAAGTAAACAGCTACACTCTTAATTTACTGATAAGAGACATCTGCTATAATAATGTCTGTAAGTATAATATCATGTATGCACCTTGTACGATACCAAAACAGTATGAAAACAGTTTGCAATGTATTAATTTATGGAACCTGTCTTGTTAAGGTGTCTTAAAACTGTCTGATTGATATTTGTACTTCAATAAAATAAAAAATAAATTTAAAAAAGTAAAAAAATAAAATCAGATTCTGAGAACTGGCCAGATAGCTCAGTGGATTAAAGCAATGGGGCTGTGCTGGCCCCATCCCCAGGGCACACAGAGAAGGTGATTGAGACTGGGCATCGTGGTGCGTGTTTATAATCCCAGCACTTGGGAGGCTGAAAACAGGAGGACTGCTATGAGTCTAATTTGTGTAGTGAGACCTTTACTAAATACATAAAAATAAAATCAGACTCTGAGACAAGAATTCAGTTGCTAGTATTTATTGGATAGTTATGCAAACCAGCTATAGGTAAGGGAAAGAGGCTTGGTGGCAGGGGCAGGCAATGCAGGAAAAGTAAGGCAGATGACATATGATATTAGGCTAGGTATCACAATGAGCATCTGGAGTTTAAGCTTGTAGGGCAACCCTGGAGTAAATGCATATAATGAACATCTCAGAATTACCCCAGTCAAGGAGTAAAAGACCTAGGGTGTTGATAGTGAGATAGAATTGATAACTGGGGATAACAATCAGAAGAGTTTTTGGCTGAGAGTTGATTCCCTAGCACTTCTAGCATAGTACATGACACAGAGAACTCTGGCAGGTGTGCGGGCATGGTCCAGTGATGTCACAGGGAGCCAACTGAAATGATGAATGCCAAAAGTGTCAGGAAAAGGGGGCTGACTGTATCTGCAAAAACGATCTTTTGCTTATGTCTTTGGCCTTTGGCGCTCATCACTTAGGCAGGGGTGTAGGGAATATGCGCAAAGAATGCAGCCCATCTCAGAAACATATTTACACATTTCATTTTTCCCAAAATCTCCCCTCTGCCAGCCATGGGAAATCTTTATATAGCTCTATATGGCTCTGACTGATCTGATCTTCCAGATCTTTCTGTATCTATCCAGAAAGAAGCCTTTAGGGTCTTTCCTTTTGCTACCTGAACAACTCAGGCTCTTGCAATGCAAAAACATTGTCTCTCAGAAATATCAGCTCTATAAAAAGCAGCAAAAATCTATTTGGTATCAAAAATTAAATAATTTTCTTTTTGTTCATTTTATAAAGGAAGGACTATAGAGGTAAAAAATGAACTACCTATATTAGAAAACACATTGATTTACATAGCAAAATACTCTTTATCTATACTGAGTATATAGAAAATATGGCATTATTTCATTTTCTATAAACCACCTTAAATTTTGCTTTGCATCTCTATTCCTTTGGGAAAGATGATCTCAATCATTATTGGAACAGTTCCCCTCTTATTGTTACTTGAAAATGCAGGAATCATTTAAAGAAAAGAACAAAGATCTTGTGTAGAGTAAGGAATTTGTCCTTGTCTAAGAAGAGTGGCCTGGCCTTTTTCAGGCTCCTAGAGGTAAACTACAAGTCCCTCAAATTTATGGTGTGATGTGAGTACTTTTATTATTCATGGCGGACCACTTGGGCTTCACCTGATAATTTATGATACAGAGATGACTCAGAGTAAAGTAAATCATGATAAATCATCTTTCTGTGGAAACTGGACTTACCACAAAGACCAACAATGTGATAAGGGAATAGGGACTGAAGGTTGAACTACAATTTAATCAAGTGTAATTACCTTATAAAGCTCCAGTAAAAACTCTGGACACCAAAGCCTGGGTGAGCTTCCCGGGTGGACAATATGCATATACAATTTCTTGCAAAGCTCTAAGCTTATTTTTACACAGCAGTGTTGGACATTGGGAGCTTCCAGTTTGGAAGTCTATGGAACCCTCCACTCTTTTTCCCTGTATATGTTTGCTTGATTATGATAAAGAGTTTTTGAACCAAATGAAGCTATGAGGACCACAGGCCTTCAATAAATCTGTAAGTCTTTTCACTGATTTGTTCAACCTAGGAGTGATTTAGGGAAACCACTAAATCAGTAGTTGGTATAAGAATCTAGGTCATACTTGGCAATCTGGAAGTCTGTGCTGTTAGCCTCACAGTTTGGCTAACTCTGTGTAGCACTTAATCTTCAGTTCATTGTAGCTAATTGGCCTGTTGCCAAAGACTGAGTTTTCCTTGAAGTGTCAGAATTCCTGCTTTAGAGCTCTACATGAGTCACTTCACTTACAGTGGTTAATAAAAAAAAAAAAAAAAAAAAAAAAAAAAAAAAAAAACAGCTGGAGTACATCCTCACTGTTTTCTTTGTATTTACACCTTTGAGTGTTGCTACCTCCCTGAGGCTCTGCCCAACACCAGCTCCTCTTCCCCCTTACCATCCTGAGCATTTATAGTAGTATCATTTGTAATAGCACTGAAGTTGAAACAATCCAAATGTCCATCAAAAGCAAAATAGAGCCACATATGGTATTACATGCCTATAATCTCAGCTACTCAGGAGGCTGAGGCAGGAGGATGTCAATTTGAGGCCCAGCTTGGGATATTTATTTATTTACTTTCTTTTTGAGACAAGATCTCACACTGTGCAGTTCAGGCTGGCCTTGAGCTCACTCTGTAGCCGAGCCTGGTCTTCAACTCACAATGTATCTCCTGCCTCACCCTCCCTAGTGCTGGGATGACAGCCATGTACCACCATACCCAATATTACTTTTTTTCTTTTGGTACTGGGAATCTAACTCAGGACCATGAACTTGCCAGGCAGACACTTGTGCTACTGAACTCAGCCACAGCTTGGGCAAATTAATAGAACCCTATTTCAGCATAAAAAAGTAAAGAGAGGACTAGAGATGTAGTCCAGTACTAGAGCAATTGTCTTACAAGAATGAGTCTAAGGGCTCAATCTCCAGTACTGAAAAAAACAGACAGATACATAAATTGTGGTATGAGATATACAGCAATAAGAAACAACAAAATGATTGATATACAACATGAAGAAATCTCATAAACATAATGTTAAATGAAAGAAACTAAAAATGTGTAAGCTGTGTAATTTCATAAGAGGCAACAGTACTCTAAAATATTTTAAATAAAGGTAACTATCATAATTGCTATTTAAGAGGACAATGACCAAGGATACACAAGAGAGCTTCAGAGATTCTGGATGTAATATTTTTCATGACCTGAATATCACTTACATGTGTGTTCATTGGTAAAAATGAATAGGGCCCATCACTTATAATTTGCGTAATTTTTATATTGTCTGTTGTAGTATAATTAGACACTTACACATAAACATACCACCTTTCTCTCCCTTGTCCCTTAAGGATACCTCTTTTTAGTGAATTCAGTGTTTAGAAAAAATCCAAGATGGGAGGTATCTTTCATATGTCTTCTTCCTAGGGTGATCAACTTATCCTGGCTTGCCAGGGACTTTCCTAGTTTTATTACTGAAAGTCCTAGGTGCCAGAAACTGTTACTCGCCCACATATCCTGGGCAAACAGACATAGTGCTATGGTCTGAATGGCTTCCTCAAAGTTCATCTGTTTAAAATTCAATCCCTAGGGATGGGAAGATAACTCAGCAGTCTAAATGCCTGCCTGCCTGCCCGCCTGCCTGCCAAGTGAAAGGGCCTGGATTTGATCCCCGTACCATGTGCTGAGCTGGTGCCGGTCACCAAAACCCAGTGTAATCCCAGCACTGTGGAATCTGAAAACAGGAGGATCACTATGAGTCCAAACTGTGTAGTGAGACCCTGTACCAAATAAATCAATAAATGAATTAAAGAAAAAAATTAAACACACACACACACACACACACACACACACACACATATATACACATATATACCTACATATCTATCTATCTATATCGATATAGATAGATATACATGTATTTTGGTATAGGGTGTCACTACACAACTCAGATTTGTAGTGATCCTCCTGTTTTCAGCCTCCCCAGCACTGAGATTACAAGTGTGCTCCATCACCTCCAGTCTCAGTGGCCTGAGGCTGGCTCAGCACACCTGGGGTGTGGGGCTAGCATGGCACATAGTGCCACGAATCAAACTCCAGTCCTTGTGCTTGCCTAAGCAGGTTCTTAGTCCACTGAGCTATCTCACCAGCCCTAAAAAAGTAAAATTTGTTCCCAATTCCATATGTAGCTAGGCTGAGCTTTTGCACAGTGATTAAATGAAGTTACGGCAGTGGAATCCCATAATGAGATTAGTGTCTCCATAAGGGGAAGGCCTGGCCTGTGGCACATACTTATAATCCTAGCTACTCAGGTGACTGAAGCAAAGGGATTGCTAGTTCAAGACCAGCATGGGCAATTTAGCAAACACCTATTTCATGATAACATAAAAAAGCACTGGGATATAGCTCAGTGGTAGCACACTTGCTTAGCATGTGCAAGGCCCTAGTACTACCAAACAAGACAAAGATGAAACAAGAGAGGGAGACTAGAGCTGACATACTCACTTTCTTTCATCACATGATACCCTCTGCCATGTTAAGACACAGCAAAAAGGCTGTCACAAGATGCCAGTGTTGTGTTTTTGCATGGCTCAGCTCCCAGAACAGTGAGACATACCCTGGTTTTCTTTATAAATTACCCACTCTGGCATTCTGTCATAGCAGCCTAAAATGAACAAAGAAGATTACTTTATTTTTGCTTACAAATAAAATAGTGTATAATAAACCCTTCTCTGGCAAAGTATACAGAAAGAAATAACTGACTTTCTGGAATAGGAAGGTAGGAACATTATGTTCTCTATACATTGCACTGCCAAAATACTTCTAGACTTGTAGTTTATTCATCATCACAAGCAAAAGGTTTCTCTGGGAAATTAAAGGTATGCCATTTTTAGAAGTCAGAATCTACATTAACCTAAACATTCAATACACACACACACACACACACACACACACACACACACACACACACACACACACACACACTCTTATCCTACATCCAGAGGGAGATACTCAGGTGAAGAGTACTTTTAAAAAGGTCAAGTTATTCTCCCTGAAATTCCTATAGACAAGTGATTTTCAAGATAGCGGTCTCCTGAGATCTAAAGGAAATACTGTGATAATACAAATAAACCTTCATGCAACCCAGCTGTGACATTTGATACCAGAGAGAATGTGTCTGAAACCCACAGCACCACTCTGGCTTTTCTCAAACAAGAAGGGAATTGTCAGAAGCAATTTTAAGTTTCCAGAGCAAAAACCAAAATATATGAACTTCCATTTATAGTTCAAGGTATGATGATGTCCACCAGGGGTAGCACTGGGCTTCAGAGGAGCTACCAAACAGAGAGATAAGCTCAATCTTTGCTAAACTGTTCCAAAATGGAAAGCCAAAGAAGACAACAAGAAAGAGGACCCAGTTTAAATTAACTTTAGTCGATGAGTCTCTTAAAGTGTTCCTTTAAAATCTGGTATTACCCAGTGATTAAATGTGCTCCCACATATGTCTGATTAAAAACATTTTGTGGGGCCTATTTCTCCAATTCCAGTCCTATAGCACTTAATGTTCCCTCCAAAATTGCTTTGGGGAAAGCAATCTCATGTCAGGGAAATGAATTCAAAAGTGTTTCCCTATAAGGGCTGAAGGAAATTCACATCTTCAATCCACAACTCAGAAAATAGCAGGCTGTAGATTGCTTTCAGAAGTTTGCAAAATAAATTCAAAAAGAAACTCAATGTTGAATGAAGTAATCTTTAGACAGTTCACATAAACATTTAGTCTTTAAAACTATCATTATCGATATTCTTTAGCAGAATGTATGTGTTAGCCAAGTGAACTCTTTGAATAGCTTGTTTTGTGAACATTAGCTTTCTATGAAACTATCCTTTTTTCAGGGGACATTTTAACTTTTTGCCTTTCAATCATTTGAAAACACTATATGTTTAACTTCTCAGTACTCATCTGGCATACACATGTCCCTCTCCTGGACAACCCTTCATAGACAGTGATGGTATTTGAACAGATTGCATGGTCCTGTCATCCACTTGGAACAGACTCCTCACAGCTTCTTTAGTACAGGGCCATTTTAGTCTTTCTTTTAAATTGATTCTCTAGCAAAAGCCATAGCTTGACATGAATGCAAGAAACACTTCTCATATATGATTCAGGAGGTGCTATTCAATTAGAATTGTGTGATATCTAAATCATGCCTTACTCTCCTGTCCTTTGTGTGCACTTGAAATAGGGACCAGTACCTTGCTTATATTTTTCCAAAGATAGGGTATCTATGCTTTTCATTGTTTGTCTAATTAATAAAAATATTTTGTCATACTCTTCCCTATATATATATTAATAAAATATATATATGTATTACACATATGTATGCATGTATATAAATATATATATTTCACATAATAGAGAACTTTTAAAAGTTTGAGCAAACTCAATATAAATGGACCTAATAATTTTTGAAATCATGAGATAGTATGAAAAAGACTCAGGAATGCTGCTTCAAAGAAATTCATTTAAAAGTTAAAGATACAAATGGGTTAATATATACCTATGTTACTTAGCTTTCTGTCACTGTGACAAAATCCCTTAGATAAAGGACCAGCAGAGAAAAGGTTTATTTTGTCTCATAATGTCAGTCCAAGATTGGCTGGCCTCAAGGCAGAAACATCAATGTGGAAGTGCATGGTAGTGCTGTGACACTCACTGTATGTATGGGAGCCACAAATAGAAGACAGCAAAAGCATTTGCAGTGGACTTCCTTCTCCATTTTTGTTCCATTCAGGCCTCCACCCTATTTGATGGTGCTACACATCTCCAGGGTGGGTCTTCCCCCTCAGTTTGCTGACACATGCATTCTTGTGAAACACCCTTAAAGACACACCCAGAAGAGTGTTTTACTAATCTTCTTTGTCGTGAGTCAGACCAATCAAGTTGACGATCAAGACTAACCATCACATTCTAAGTAGGTCTCCATCACCTTCAGAAAGCCAGAAAGAGTCACTAACCCAACTCCCTACAGGAAAAGCCCCTATTCTGGATTCATGCCCTCCTGCTATGTGATTTGCTTCCCTCTTTGATCCCCATTTGATCAATTTTACCTGAGCAATATACTCAGAATCTTATTGATTGACCATAATTTTGTCCCACCTGTGATTTCCCATGTTTCCCCCCTTGGACCTGCCTTGTGTCATGGATTTGCTTTCCAAAGATCCCTAGAAAAGGCAGGGTCTTTGACAACCCATTCAGGACCTGTTTTGTGTCTCTCTCAGACAGAAACTTTTCTTTCCCCCCAATAAATATATTCTGCTCTTAAAAAAGAAAAGCTTAACAATCACAATACCATACTATCACCAATGAAAATAAAGCTCAAGTGGCTATGCTAGTATCAAAGCAGACTTCAGAGCAAGGACTAATGGCAGGGATAAAGAATCATTTCATAATGATAAAAGTCAATTCATGAAGCATATATTGCAATCACAAATGTTTATGAAATGGACAAGTTTCAAATTACCTAAGCAAAAACCGATAGAACTGAAAATTGCAGTGGATAATTCTACCATTATGGCTGAAGATTTATATACATCATTCTTAATAATGAATAGCATAAGTAAATGGTAAATCAGCTCATATATTCTATGACCAAAATGGAATTAAATTTGAGAAACACTGACACATATTTGTGAAATAAATCAGAGGAGAAAGTAGAATGCCTTTAAACCATATATAAATGAAAATATGACAAGCTAATCTTTGTAGGATGTACCTAAAGCAGACCCTGAAAGAAAAGCTATAGTACTGTATGAGATAAGAAGAAAGGTATCAAATCAATAACTTTGACTTCCATGATGGACTACAAAGCTAATGGACTCATGATGGGCTACAAGCCCTTGGAATTCTACCTCTGGATTCCCTTTTTGGAGACTCTTGCTCGAGTTCTTACTATTGACCTTTTCCAATGGCTGCTATGGACAAATGGACCATATCACTTTATTTTCACCCAAAAGCTAGAAAGAAGACTGTATGCCTAAGTACTTACATTCTCTAAGAAGATTGAGTAGAAACCAGCATCAGGCAGAAGAGAGAGGATACATAGAAAAAGCCACTTGGGCCACTTTCTAGCCTGGACAAAAGCAGTGCTCACCATGCATCAATTCCTCTGGGCTGAAACATCCACTAAGGATTTTTGGGAGGTCAAAGAATCTTAGAATGTGCCTTTATCAACTTGGGTTGCCATAACAAAATACCATATACTAGGTGGCTTAAAGAATCGAAATTTGATATTTCGCAGTTTTGGAGACTAAGTCCGAGATTAAGGTGTTAGCAGATTTGATGTCTAGTGAGAGCTCTCTTCCTGAGCTGAAGATGGCTAATTTTTCACTCTTTCATTATCATTCTCCTGCTCCTCTCTCCCTCCTTCTCTCCTTCCCCCCAGCTCCTTCTCCTCTTTTACTAATCCCATAAGAAGAACCTCACTCTATGATGCTATTCAATTCTAATTACTTCTCAAAGCCCCCACCTCCTTTTCCTATGGCTGCTATGGACAAATGGACCAGTTAGAGCTCCAATATATGTATTCTTATGGTACATAAACATTGAATCCATAACAGTATTGTTACTAAATAGCTCGCTCAGAAATTTGTGACATTGCAGGTTGCTAGTGCAGAAATGTGGACTTTTCAGTCATTATCATTTGCTTCTTAAAGATACAACAACCCAAGTTGTGGGGGACCCCTGCAGTGAGTGCCCAAAGTCCTGCAAGATGTTATGGTACACAGTGAAAAGAAAGAGCAACAAACAAAA
Source organism: Ctenomys sociabilis (assembly GCA_004027165.1). Classification (NCBI taxonomy): domain Eukaryota; kingdom Metazoa; phylum Chordata; class Mammalia; order Rodentia; family Ctenomyidae; genus Ctenomys; species Ctenomys sociabilis. The sequence goes on along the minus strand of PVKA01018100.1, from coordinate 34,576 downwards.
TGGAGATGCATCAGGGATCGGGAATGGGCAGTTGTTTACAGAATAAACGCCACAAGGCAACCAGAATCTTGGTGTTTATTGTTCTCATTTACACTGAGGAAAATGATAAAGGGATTATCAGATGACTCAGAGGGCAGAGGTGGTCTTAAGCTAATGAGAATCTTAAGCTGATGAGGACAATGGGGAGAGAAGGCGGCTTAATAAGTTTGTCCTGTCCCCCAAGTGAAATGTTTTTCCCCCTACTTTGTAGGAACTTGGATGTCTTCAGTGGATGTAACCTTGGACCTGGAATATCACAGCATCATCAGCTGTGATGTGAGGAAGCATTTGGAGTTATGTTTCCACATAGGATAGCTGGCATACATGGCAAAATATTAGGCCTCTGACAGTTCCTTATTACAATTTAATTAAAAAAACAATTTTTTCTGACAGCCAGCCAGATAGCTCAATGAAATAAAGTATCTGCTTAGGCAGACATAGGGCCAGGGGTTTGATGCTCAGAGTGCTGTGCTGGCCCTGTCCCTAGAGCACACTGAGACAGCAATTGAGAGCAGGCATGGTAGTGCATGCCTATAATCCCAGCACTTGGGAGGCTGAAAACAGGAGGATCACTATGAGCCCGATCCAGTTAGTGAGACTTGTAGACCCTGTACTAAATACATAAAAAAGAAAAAAATGTTTTTTCCAAAAAATTATGTGTAATAGCCATCTACACCATGTATTACTATTATGTATCACCATGAATACTAGAAGAGAAAACAAATCCTCTATTAACTCAGGCAAAATAATGACATTATAGCCTTAGTATACTATCCTTTAAAAATGAAAAGGAGATAGATTGTACAAGGGGATGAGAGGGAAAGAGAATTCTAGAGTAGCCAAATGCCACCAGAAAATAATCAATCTTTATTGTCAATGCTGGGGCTTGAACCTAGGGCATCACACATTTTAGGTGTGTGCTCTACCACTGAGCTACATCCTAGCCCCAACACATGACTTCTTTATTTGACATGATCTTTTGTGCCAAAAGCCTTCATGTCCTGGCTCTACTAATCAACAAATAAGGCCAAATTCCTCACTTCATTGAAGTTCAATTCCTATGTTTGTAAAATGAGAATAGTAATATTAGGCACTTTGCAGATTGCATATGATGTCAGAAGACTACAGCAAATGCACATGAAAGTACTCACTCAATACTAATGCTGCCAGTCATATACATTAGTCTCCTCAGCCATCATCTCCCATCAGAGACACGTGTTTGAGACACTTGAACCCATAATGGCATTCTTAGTTTGTCCCGCTTCTCCTCTCCCCCAGTAAATATTCAGAAATACTAAGCTGAGGTTACATGCATTTTCAAGTGGTCTGAAGGTTTTCATGAATTTATTACTCATATAAATTTATCCTGTCAGAATAGAAGCTAGACTTGAAAAAGAAAAAAAAAATCAATTCTCTCTGGTTAAATATTTACTAGAGTAATTTAGGATTATTAAACAGAAAAATCTATTAATTCATTAATTCAACATATACTTATTGAATGTTCACCAACTATGGTCTTAGACACCAGATAGCAATAAACAAAATAGAAAAATGCCCCCTATACCTAAAAAAAAAATCTACTAATTCTTTAATCTAGTATATATTTATTGAATGTCCACCAACTGCTGTCCTAGGCACTAGATAACAGTGAAGAAAATAGACAAATGTTCCCTATATTTTATCATGGTACATACAACTATAAAATAATATAGACCCTATATTTAATACAGGATCTATAGTGTCTCACTACACAGATTAGACTTGTAGTGATCCTCTTGTTTTTCAGCCTCCCAAATGCTGGGATCACAGGTATATACTACCACATCTCAATTGCTGTCTCAGCAGACCCCGGGGACGGGGCTCGCATGGCCAGCAGGGGATCGAACCCTCAGGTCTGTGTCTGCCTAAATGGGCATTTTAGTCCACTAAGCTATCTGGCTGACCCCAATAATAAAAAGTTTTCAAAGACTGTTGGCTATTTTCTAGAGCTCTAAAACAATGACTTAGAATGGTCATTGTCTCCATTCTCAAATACAATTGATATCTAATTTATATTTTTGCATAGGAGACAAATGAAGATATTTTTAGCTCTAGAGATGAATTAATCTGTAATACATTTACTAGGTGAACAGAGTACCAAGAAAATGACATATAATAAAGCAAATCAACATGCTGAGAAAAGAAAGAAAAATCTTTGTGACAATCATTAACTTTTTATTCTCTTTAAAGGTTTATTTTATAATGTCAAAAGGGAGGAAACATCATGAAGTATTTGGAATATGTTACAAGCTCCAAATCTACATCAAATATATCTAAAAGAGAATAAAAGAATTTCAGAAGTGAACTTGTAATCTGACAATCACAATGACAAATTATAATGCATGGGTTTGCTCATCTTTGCAGGTTTTAAAATCAATGTGTAGCTGTTTTGCTTGACTTTCAAAACCAAGTTCTTCATTTCATTTTGACAGTGCCCATAAAGTCAGTTTCATTGCTAGTTACAAGACCATCTTTAAGCATCTGCACTGATCATATCAGGACTAGCAACTTGCAACATGGGAGAGGCTGTCTAGATTTATTTCCACAGTCAATCCTTTCACAGTGTACCATGTAGCAATCTACGGGCGCCAGGTTTCTATTTCACTGGCTCCAGGCCTTCTACAAGTTGCTGACTCAGGTTATGGAGTAGAATTAAGTACCAATTTGAATCAATAGGCATTTGTGGTAGAAATTTAGTTCTTCTTCAATATCTATTTTTTATTTCTTCTAAAGAAATAGAAATTTTAGATAAATACAACATCAACAAAGGTCAGCAATATCTTGGAGGAAATCTCACAGGTATTGAAAGCAATAGCACTGGAATAAATGATAAGGTTTTAAAACATAGGGGGAATAAATACTGCATTTTGCTACTTTTTGCAACTTGCTATCGAGGGACAGACCCTGCTTAGAGCCAGCAAGACAGAAAAAAATAAATAAAAGGAAGGGGACATAATCTGTCAAGAGTTTATCTTTTCCCTGTGGCCTGTAATTTCAGAGCCCCACGTAGCTTCAAAAGCCAACTGCTTTGTATAACTTCACTGAAGTAGTTTAAAGGAGGAAGATTTGACAAGAGATAATACAGTGGCACCACAAGCACTTTCCTTCTTGACTAATAAATAAGAGACAGAGCAAAGGTAAAGATCATATGAAGGGTTTCAAGTTCCCACCCAAACTTATTAAGAAGACCTTAAGGAAACAGCTATTAATTTGAAGAAAAGGAAGATGAGGCAGCATGAAGAACAGTGAGAAAGCAAGAAATTTACCTAGAAGACATCTGAATTACACTTATAGGTACCTGACAAGTAGACCTAGACTAAATGCTATTAGAAAGAATCCAAAAGGCACAGAAACTTAAAGCGTGGCTTACAAATGCCTATGATAATTAAAATCCCCATATAGTGTTAGGATCCCCAAACTGCTCAGCAGGAAATGAGTTGTGAAAACCAAGCAATCTCACTCATCAACGAAAATGAACTTTCCAGAAGGAAAGCAGATTCAAGGGCTCTCACTCTCACTCTTGCTCTCTCTCCTTTTTTGTGGAACTGGAGATTGAACTCAGGCCCTTGTGCTTGCCAGGCAAGCACTTATTTCCCTGACCCTTCTGCCACTTCTATAATAATAGAATCTTGAGCTGCATATATGGCCCCTAAATTTATTTATCTATTTTATGTTTTAAACAGAGTACAAATTAGAATTAAAACAGAAAAAATCACAAGTGATACAGAATTTCACTTAATAAAGTAATATGAATTTCATAGTATTTGTTATATAGTGTTGTCTTCCAACCAGTTATTCACATTAGATATATGCCTGTAAAACTGGAAGAAGAAAGAAATGTATACGAAATTAAGATCATTATTAAAATGTAAAAAGAGAAAAAATACAAACAATTGAAAGGAGAAAAACAAATTAAGTTCACTTATTTTTCTGTATTTAGGACAGGGTTTATAGGGTCTCACTACCTGGATCAGACTCATAGTGATCCTCCTATTTTCAGCCTCACCATGCCCACTCTCAATCGCTGTCTCAGCATGTCCTGCAAATCAAATTAAATATTATCTGCTCCTTTGCATAGATCAGCCCAAATACACAACACAGTTGTCCAAAACATCCTGCTTACATACACAGATAAATCTCTTCCCTTAACTCCCTCACCTGTCCTTGTCCACAACTCAGTAACTCTTTCCTTTTGAATAAGTTCATTCCCTTTTCCCAGTATCTATTGTGGGCTTCAGATTGCATTTTCTATCAGGTTCTCACACTAAGAAGACATTTTGTTTCTCAGTCTGCCTTCTAATCAGATGTGGCTATGAGGGGCTGGGGAGATGGCTCAGTGGAATAAACGCTTCCCTGGCAAGTGCAAGGGCCTGAGTTCAATCCACGGTTCTGCCAAAAAAAAAAAAAAAGATGTGGCTCTGGGAGTAAATTCCAGTCAATGGTACATAAGAAAATAGTACACGCAATTTCCCTAGCTTTTGTCACTAAGCCTTCTCACATAGCTTTTGAATAAATCAATGAATTAATGAATGAGGAAAAAAAGCAAATAATTACGTTACAGTAGTGCAATTACAGATAATTTTGTGATATTTTAAAATTATCAACATACTTCTGATTATACACTAATATGCTTCGTTTATAATTTTCTAATCAAACATGCTATAATAGATATACCTTGTGTTGCTGTGAACTATTAATCCTCAGCTCATTTTTCAGACATAACATGTATTATTAAATTAATGGTCTTGAAACCAGTTTTTTTTATTGAGAAATGTTTTGGGTGGAACTTAACAAGGATCTTTCAGTAGAATGTATTTCTAGCTCTATTCTTATAACATTCCAATGAATATTTTAAATGGAAGTGAGGGGAAGCTGTCCCAAAATGAAAATATTTACCAGCTGTCAAGGTCTCAGTCCCTAGGCCTTCATTTCAGTCTCAATTTGGAATCCTGATTTATTTACCAAAAAAAAAAAAAGTTTTTTTTTTTTTCCATGCTTAAAAAACAATCAAAATTACATTCAAGTTATTCTAGGTAAAAATAAAACACAGTGTGTCACAGAAATCTGTCGTTCATGAGACGATTAAGTATGTTAGTCCATAAGACCCACAGAAGTCATCTAAGGGAAATGGTCAAGACAGACTCATTTCATGGAAAATCTTGCTCAGAGCCTTGGCCAAATTCACCAACCTAGTCATGCAACTGGGGCTAGGTCTAGGTTTCTAATTCCAAACCCCATGTGAAACTAGTGTTTCAAAAACTATTTAGTTTATCAGCTACTCCAAGACTGTGTCCTGCATGAAGAATATAGATGTGTTTTAGTTCACAATGAATTACTCACCTGATAAACCCATTGAAAGTTGAAAATATCATAGATTGAAAATGTATTCACTACAACTAATTTACTGAACACCATGCTTTTCCATATGGTATACTTTAGAGTATCAACTCTTTTCCCTCTTGATCCCTCATTACTTATTCCATGACTGACAGGGAGCTATGCTTGCTCCCACTGCCCAAAACTGTTAGAAGATACCAGACCACATATTGTTAGTCTGGCAAGGAAAGCCCTCAAAATTTCAAGTACAGTTTCTACTGGATGCATATATGCTTTTGTATCATCATAATTTCTTTAAATGTAAAATGAATAATCGTAAGTCAGGGACCATCTGTATATTGAAGACTTATTCCCATGCATCTGATTTACCTTCTCCCAACTATTCCCTCTTACATCGCAGCACTCATAATGACTCAGAAGGTTACTGAAGGAAGCATAGAAATAGTTCTGGTATTGTCACCATATTATGATTTGGAGTATGAGATTTGCAAGTAAATAAATGGTCTTTTTAAATACCAAAGGAGATATTTAAAAATCCTGTATAATTTTGCTCCTTGTTAAATCAAATAATAATGAACCTTAATTTCAAAACAGAACCCAGGGCATCACATACGCTAGGCAAGTGCTTTCACACAGAACTACAGCCTCAGCCTTATTACTTCATTCATAACGATTGACTATGTATTTATTCATTTTTATTATGAGTTTATATGTGAATTTCCCTGGGACAGACTGCTCTCTTCTTCCAGTAACTCTCATCAGCCCCTATACTCCCAAGTATTTCCAGACTCATAGCTTCTCCAACATCAAAGAGATGAGCTATAGCTTCATTTCCTAGATTCCACTATGCCTATTTGTTTATGTGACATTTTTTCTTCAAGACTGGAAATACCCTGAAGCTAGGGACTTTGTGCCATTCATCTCTGTATCCTCAGAAACTGGCCCCATAAATGTATGTTGAATGATGAATGAATCCCTAAGGCTATAGGTAAGGGATATTTACTGGTTCTTGTGTTTCTGGCAGTGGGATAATTGCACTGGGGGAAGACAGGCACCAAATTCTCTTCTTGGCTAGATCAGTTACCCATTACCTTGCATAATTTTCTTAACCTTAATTTTCATCTGTCATATGTCTTTTCATGCTATTATGTGTTTAGTATGAAAAGGAAACTGCGTAAAAAAAAGCAAATGAAAAATACCATTTTATGCATACTAAGGAGGTTAGCTGTAGTCTTCCCATGAACAAAGAGCACTCTCAGCTATAATATTTTATAAGCAGTACTGATACTTATGTCACTTGAGTAAATTTAAGTGATGGTTGAGTGGAGAGGTTTAAATACTGTCTCTATCCAAACTTACTGTGTCCAACTTTTGGTTCTCCAGGTTTCTTTCCATTTGTAGAATAACAATTAATTTAACAGAGTTGTATTAAGCACCTATGTCTTAAGCACTTCTTCTATGTTGAGCAGTAAGCACTAGGTACAAGTTCGATTCATTTTATTAATAAAGTTACAAATATATTGGGTTACTTTGATTTCCCTATATTTATTCATGGTGCTTGTTGTTCAGACCATTCATTTCTTATACCCATGCTTTCATGGCATAACATATCACTTGAGATTCTTCTGTTTGCAAATGGCAGAAAATTTCTCCATGGATATGCAAAAGGAAAATGTATTAGTTTCTGTAATTTAATAGAATACAAGGAAGAGAGCTGGTTGGGTTCTCTGGATTAGAGCAGTTCAAATAATGTTCCTCTGGACTAGTTTGTTTATGCCTAGCTGTCTGATTTTTTTTTTTCTCTCTTCATCTTTAATGTCACTTCCTTTACAATTGGTACAATACTTTCTACAGTTTCCACAGTAGCAGTTGTTATAGTTTGCCGTAACAATTCTGGATCCTATATCCTTTCAGGAAAAAATAAGTTGTATGTCCTTGCATGTGTCAGCCAAAGTGTCCTTACAGCTGTCTACCTGAGCCATTACTGTGGCCAGAGAATTAGGAGGCTCTAATTGGCCAGGACTGAGTAATATGATGACCCCTAGACATAGAGTTGTAGGCTACTTCCTCAGATGCACATACACTTAAAGAGGACAGCAGTCTTCTCCAACCTATGGTAAAAGATATCTAGGACATTGGCTAGAGGTGAAGGGAGAAAGGAAAGAGAGGAGGAGAAAGAGATAGAGCATAGCTAGGCATTTTATAAGGAACCCAATTCCAGAATAGCAGCACAGCCTATTGAGGAGAATGGATCACTGATGCCTAATCACTATTAAAGGCCCAACCTCTTAGTATTGTTGCCATAACAATTCCAACCTGAGTTTGGTAATGAAAATTTATTTATTTTTATCAGTACATATTTGCATCATATAACGAACATTCATCATGTGGGATTTATACATGTACATGCTGACAATTACCCACTTTTCTCACTTCCCAAGTTAAGGAAAACACATGAAGATATTTATGAAAAATTTCTCTTCTAATAGGCTGGCAAGACTTGCTGCAGATCCAGTGGGTGCTAAGAGGAGACAGGCAAGAGAAACACTATTTTTGGCTGGATAAGAGTGAAATGAGTGGGTAGAATTCTTTTTTATTGCTTTTCCCTCCTCTTTCTCCTATCCTCTTCCATTTTCAAAAGCTCAATTTCCATTTTTTCTCTTCAATTTTTTTCTTTAAATCCATTTTCCCTTTCTTCCTTTCCCTACCACATCTCTTATTCCAGGAAGAAATATTGAAATCATAACATCTATAAAGATGTGAGCTCTAGACTCTATTCTCTAGAGACAGATATTGAGATGAATAACTGAATGCAGAGATTACTGAGAAATTACCTTAGGATATACACCTGAAAGGATGTGAAGAAGACAGGATAGGACAAAAGGAGAGAAGCTCCGATTTTGTCACAATGAGCTTTGACACTGAATTGTTCTTCAAAGCTGTCCCAAGACAAGAAGGTGCCTGCCCTTTGTATCTATGCATCAGCCAATAATTGCCTAAGGGTCACCTACTATGAGAGTGTATAGCTTCTGTCTGGAAATTCCTAAAAGGAAAGATAATTCTTGTGAGGGACATAGGGACAAAATGCCAGCAACCAATGGTTAGGAACAGGTGTACTGCCCTATTGCTCCCAGCAAGGATGTTGGTATGCACTCTGCATGCTCTCTACCATTACTAAAATCTTAGGTTACTCCATGTGAACTCTTCTTGGTTCTTCTACCCACTCATTTCACTCTTATCCAGCCAAAAATAGTTTCTCTTGCCTATCTCCTCTTAGCACCCACTGGATCTGCAGCAAGTCTTGCCAGCCTATTAGAAGAGAAATTTTTCATAAATATCTTCATGTGTTTTCCTTAACTTGGGAAGTGAGAAAAGTGGGTAATTGTCAGCATGGGTATGACAATCCTGACTTTGGTTGAAGTTATCTAGTATTAAAGGGCAATAAACTGAAGCAATCACATTGAATTTAGATGTGTCAAGCATATTTTGTATTTGAAATGTGTCTTTGGAAAAATGAATTAGAAATTTGTTTGCACTGGTGAAGTTTACATTGTCCCCCACAATATTTCTAGTTATTAAATTTTGATTTCAAACAAGGAGAGCAAGTGAACCAATTAAATTATTTCTTCCAAGAGATAAGTTGTCTTTCCTGAGGTGGCAGCCTTGGTACAGACAAGCTAGTGGGGAAATTATCTTTCCTCACTAGATGAAGGCATAGGTGATAAGGAATGCCAGTCAGAGCAGGGGAGGGATGAGAAGGGTTGGTCATGTTTCTCAGCTGCAAAAGGTGGAACTGGTGCCTTCTATCTACAAAGTTCAGGGGATACCCTAATCCGGCTTGTTCTCAAAAAGTGCTCTGGTGCCTGCTTTGGCAGCACATATACTAAAATTGAAGAGTCCTGTTAGCCTTTTGAGTGTAGGTGATTCACAATTCAGGAGGAATACTAACCCATTATCTGATACCAGGTACAAAATTCTTAAGTCAGAGAATGGTGTGAGACAATGAGTGGTCCTTCTATGGCTCTGGGAAGGGAACTATGATAGAAAAGTTGTATCTCTTCTTTTTCATTTGTGCCCAATTAATAATATTATACTCTCCATTTCAATGTCTTGGTGTAAGTGGGCTCAACCCATTCATTTGTTGGGATTATGACAGGGAAAATCAGAATAGGCTGCCCTTAATTATTCCAGAAAGCTCAGAAGGCATTCTGACTTCTGATAGGGAGTAGTCAGCACAGGAACAAATACTGACTAAATAAAAGGTAGGAAGCAGAGTAGTTAATAGAACATACATAAGGAATTAAATTATGAGAGACTTGGGAAGGGGTAGCTGGCACATGAGAAATGCATCGGCTTCCCACAAGTGAAGACGAGGAAGGACACTCTGTTCTTGATTATGGAGTACTTGGCTTAGACTCACATACTCATCTTCATTGCTGGAGTTTATTGTGGTGTGTGCCTGGGCTGGAGCCTCCGGGTTCTATTTGGAATGGTCCCTAAAACCTCGACCAGTGAGACAAGCACAGACATGGGAACTGCAGCAAGCATCTTGGGAGAGAGTGGGGAATACAAAAATGATTCTTGTGGTCCAAAATGACTTAAAGATGGGAAAAGGAAAAGTTCCTCCCCAATGTTCTCATGTTAATGTTTCTGCCTACAAGCTAATTCAAAAGAGAAATCTAAAGTGCTCAAGGAGTGGGAATATTGTGGCCAGCCCAAAGTGGAGGTCAAAGTTCCTGATGAAGAAACACTGATTAAATTACTGAGCTATGCAAAAATGCTAGGACTGACTGTAAGCTTAATCCAAGATGCTGGAGTTACCCAGATTGAATCAGGTTCTTGAACTGTGCTAGGAATTAGTCCAGGACCAGCAGATCTAACTGACAAAGTTACTGGTCACCTAAAACTTTACTAGGTGGGCTTCTGTATGACCATGATCCTATCACAGGTGTTTGGAGCCTGTCATATTCTAACAAAGTTACATTTTTCTTCAACTTAACTATTCTTGAGAAGAAAATAAAATCCATTCATTTGTTGTAAAAAAAAAAAAAAAAAGATTATGAGAGACCCTTGTTCTACTGAGAATCACCAAGTCACAATACCAAAATTTAATTAGAACTCAGAATCTGCCCTTCTCCCAAAGGGAAAAGTGACACCCAACCTTAACTTCCTATGGTGCCTCACACACACAGGAAAACTGCAAAAGTGAATTAACCCCAATGATCCAGACAAGGTTTATAAACACCTGGCACCCCAAATTTAAATTGCCTGGTATCGAGAAGTCTGAGTAGCCCACCACTGACAAGATTTTCTTAGGTTTACACCATAAGAAGGGAGAGTAAGGGGTCCAGGGATGTGCCCAATGGAAGCCAGCATCACTCTTCAGGTCCAGAAAGGATTGCCTCTCCCCAAGATTCAAGTAGATACTTACCAACAGCAACAGCCAACACTGAGACCACTTTATGGCCACATTTTTCAAGATGACCAGCAAGCCTTTTTGACAGATTGACCACTCTGGATCCCTTCCAAAGGGGGTGTGTGGCTCTGGGGCAGGAACTCTGGGGCAATCCTTTCTGGACCTGAAGAGTGATGCTGGCTTCCATTGGGCATATCCCTGGTTATGAAACTGTAGCTCCCTCTAGGTCAAACCTGGAGAGGGAGTTTTATTTTATTTTATTTTTTTAATTTTTATTTTATTGAAGTACAAATATCAATGAGATAGTTTTAAGATACCTAGACAACATGGATTTGATAAATTAATACACTGCAAACTGTTTTCATAATGTTTTGGTATCATAGAAGGTGCATATATGATATTATATGTACAGACATTATTATAGCATATGTCTCTTATCAGTAAATTAAGAGAGTATAGCTGTTTGTGTATCTTATTTTTTATGCCTGAATTACATCAAAGATTCAATAATTAATACTTTCTACCTAGTTATTTTCCTAGTGGTTGTCCATAGTACTAGAAGCTGACATAATATCCTGTCCACCCACCATTAGTGCAAATCTTGCCTCTCACAGAATTATGTAGAAGCACAGCGTTATCTATCCCAACTGTACTGTCCATACACACACATCATGATTCTTCCTTTCTATACCCCTTCCTTTGTTTACATCTGTCAAAGATGGTCACTCCATTGTCACTCAACCAATTTAGGTGCTTGAACTCGACAACGCAATCCAACAAAGTCCAGCAGTCCACTACAATAGTGAGTTATCAGAAGAAGTTGTCGACCGTAGCCATTTAGCTCAATTTATTAGGGCCCCGCGGTGTATACTTCATTTTTATACTTTTCTGCTGGATGGTTAAGACCTAGATAGAGCAAGACCTATAATGCCAACACATGTACTTTTTGTTTCTTATGAGGTCAGTGAAGTCCTCTCAGGGTTTATCCTGTACCTTATTCTGTAGATCCTTTGTCTGTATCATCCATGTGGATGAGTCACAGCCAATGCTTCACCAGTTTGCTCTCTGTGAGAGCCTGAGAGAAAGTTTTCTCTCCATGTGACTCTCCCCAGGCACACTATAGAACTTTGATCTCTTTCCACAAGGAGTGGCTCCATAATCCCCTTGTTCAGAAAATATGGAGCTTAACTGAGTTTCATGATGTTGCAGTACAGGTTTTCCTATGTCCTGAGTCTTCGCTGACCTTGAAAGGCTAGGGCCAAAATGTTGGCTGGCCTTGTGGCTCTTCTATTTCTCCAATTTTGATCTGTGAACTTAGGCTATTAACCATCCAGAAGAAAAACTGATTAGTATTCTGCAGCATATGCCATTCACCTTGCCTTATCTGACTAATGGAGAGGGAGTTTTAGGTGAATCTGCCATGTTTCCTTGGAGTTTGGAAACCTGCATCAATATAGATACTGCTGCTGGCCTCTTAGCAGAATTCTGAGGGCAGAAAGCGCCCTGAAGTAGCAACAACAGGGCATCATGTTTGTTATTCAGGATTACAAGGATATGAGTTTCCTAAGGATCCAATGAGTGTTACAGAAGGAAATAAACTTTGCTTGTGTCCTGCCTAAAGCTTGATAATGGGGAAAAGGATCATGGCACTAAGAAGTTGTGGGTATTCCTCAAGAGGCAGGGACTGAGAATTTAGAAGAGATTGAGGCCATTTCTAAGAACTGTGCAATGAAGAGGGGGCTGAGAGGCATACTTATTCTTGAGAGTGGCAGCATTTAAATGCCAGTTACACACAAGACACCCAGAAAAAAGAGCTTATAATACCACTGAAAAGTAAAAGAAACCAGGGTTTGAGGAGACAGGAACCAGAGAGAGGAAAGCCCTCCACTTGTGTCCTGGGATGGGCTAGTGAATCTTTCCTGGATGTGCCAGAGAAGAAACCAAAACTTGAATGGAGAGAGAGAGAGAGAGAGAGAGAGAGAGAGAGAGAGAGAGAGAGAGAGCGAGCGAGCGAGCGAGCTGATTTTAGGTACTTGATAATACCCCTACCTTATGACAGTTTCAGTGAAGCAATAACTTGGGCAGCTCCATCCTCACCCACTTCAAACCTGGAGAAAAAGTTATGGTTAGCAGTGTGGAGAAGATGAAGTAGACACTTGAAGGACAGATAAACAAGGACCTCCTCCCCCACTTTCTTAATTCCAAGCTTCTCACTGGTAGAAGGACTGAATTTGGTGAGAGGACAAGTTACAACTTTAAATTAAACTAAATTTTGTGAGAGCAAAACTTTGTGGAGCAAAGTTGCTGTATTTGTCTGCCTTTGCCACATAGTAAGCAAAAGTCTCAGTGCCATACTAAGATAAGCATTATGTTTTCACTCAAATTTATCAGTGTCTGGGGTTGCTCTGCTTGGCATAAAACTGATCTTGAAGCAGGTTTTCTCCAAGTATTCTAACATGGTATTCTTCATTACATGAGCTGTGAGGCAGAGAATGGATGCCTCCCCTCTTTTAATTGCATTCAACTTTCACAGTGAGTGCCTCTTGATGCTGGAGCTGCTCTGCTTCAAGATGCGGGTCTAAGTCAGAACTAACTCACATGTCTCATTGTCTTCCCCAGTCTGGGGACAGACTGGAAGCTTCTGCAGGGAGGAGGTACTTCCTCCCCACAGCAGCAGTTGGATCCAGTTTGCAGTTTCCCCCAATTGCAAATTCAGTGTCCGGAGACCTCAGAGACACCAGCACCAAGCAGCTGCTTCCCTCTGAGCTCTGAGGCTTGCTGCCTTCACACAGCTTTCATCCAAGTCTAACTTGTAATAATTTCAGCATGTTCCCTTCATCTCCCTTGTTCTAGACATCTTATCTGCTTCCTACAGTTGGTACTTCTATGATACTTTACAACCTTTTCTGGTATTTTCAGTTGTCTAATAACATAATAAATTTTCTGTTAAAATGATCAGGGTGGATTGTTTCTTGACATCTTGACTGATCCACTGGTCTAAATGAAATGCTTACGGGACATCTCCCAAGAATTCCTGCTTTAATTTGCAGAGATGTGAAACAGTTGTGTGCTGGAGGTAGTGATGGAGGGGCTTATTTTTAAATGAGTACAAAGAAGGGAGGATATCATGAAAATACTCCAAAGAGTGCTTTTATTTCATTGTGCTCATGACTGAACTCAGGACATCGTGCATGCTAGCTAAGTGCTCCACCACTGTGCTACATTCCCAGCAAATGAAACATCCTTTTTAAAATTTAAAAGTACTTTACTTCTTTGTGGTTTTATTATACATCAAACTACAGTACCTACAAAGTATGATATCCTCCATTCTCCATACTCATTTCTATTAGAACTTACTATGTTAAACTGTCATTGTGTTTTTCTTCTCATCCATTTCCAGCTCAGGGGAAGGAGCTCTGACCCAGCTCAGAGAGGTCAGGGCATATTTGTTTTCTAAGTACCTGGCACACAACAGATTTTGAACAACTCACGTTTGAATAAATGAGCGAGGAAAAATACCTCAGGAAATGGAGTTACTAGCATGAGATTTGGAACGCTCATGTAGCACCAAAATGAAAGAGAAAGTTTGGTGATGTGACAACGAGGCCTGTGGCTGCCAGCTGTGAGCCCACGTCTAAGTACATGGGCATCTCTTGATAAACAATGTGAACCAGCAGCCGAAAGAAGAAAGGGTACCCGAGTCTGCAATAATACTATCACAAGGAGGACTGGGAGGAGCAAAGGGTTGGAAGATTCCCACTGATGGAAAGTGTGTTGGCCATTAGAGCTTCTGAGGAATGACCAACACGTAAGGACGCCTCTCACTTTGCCATCTGATCCTGCCAAGCCCTTTACCAGTTTCACTCCTAGTTCCTTCTCGCGCCTTTAGAGGAAACAGGTAAAACCCGGAGAACTGGGTCCCACCTCACGGGCCGTTCTGAGCATGCGTGTTTCCGCACTCTCGCGCAAGCACAGTAACTTTGTTCTCGCAGCCGGTACCGCCCATTTCCGATATGGGAGAGCCTTTGCTCAGGCTAATTTATCACCTTTCTTGTGGTTCCCCGCCCTCCGGTTCCTGTGGGAGAAGCCTCGCGAGATTGCCTACGGCAGTCCCCAGCGGCGCCATCTTTGTGCCTGGCGAGCTACGGCGCCCGAAGGAAGCCGTAAAGCCGGCGGCAGCCCTAAAACTGGCGGCTAGCCTGCCAAATTCTCCCCTAGACCGGATCCAGGAAATACGAGGCGGGCCACGGTGGGAGGGACACACTGAGGGAGGAGGGAGGGAAGGGGGCGGCGGCGGCTCACACCGGATCCGGGCTCCGCGCGGCTCGCACCCGAGGGGGGTCGGGTGGGGAAGCGGCGCCGGCCCGGACCCCCCCCGCCCCCGCGGGAGCGGCCAACGGGCGTGAGGGCGAGGTAGCGGCAGCGGACAGGGAGCGGCGTCTGCCGGGTGAGTGTCTGCGGGGAGGCCCGGCACCTGCCCGAGACTGGGCGTCGTGGGTGTCCTGAGCTCGTTCCGGTGACCCCCACGTCTGGGTCGTTGCCTGTGTGCGCGACTGCCAGTGTCCTGGGGACCCGGCTCAGCACGGAGCCGGGGTGGCCAGAATTGCGGGGACTGCGGGGCTGCTGGAGGTCTGCGCAGGGCCTGGCGCGCCCGAGCCCGCGCCAGCCCGGGACGCCCCAAGAGGCGTAGGGGAGAGGGAGTGGCTGGGGTGCGGGGTGCTTGCTAGCTTGGCATTCGCCCCTGGAGTGCAAGGGACGGTGCTTTTCCTCGCCTCTTCCTGGACGTTGCGAAGAGTGAACCTTTGTAGACGGGCTTCACACCCCAACAAGGTGTTTGGAAATGAGAACTGTCAACACTAGGGTTAAGTCGGTGGAAGGTATTGAGACAGTGGGGAGGGTTAGTAGTCTTATAGTAGTAATTGTTGCAGAAATGTTTTTCAGATCATTGTTGGCAGGTGTTGAGTAAGGAGAAATAATTGCCTGCGTTCATTTAAAGATCACACAGTCTTTTGAGGTCCGATCATGGATTGGATTTATTCTTTCTGGAGTTGTATAGTTTTAAACACCTTGTGCTTGTCCCTAAAGTACGTAAAAAAGCAGGATGTGGGGTCTAATGATGAGATGGGAGCAAGGAGAGGAATAAGGTAAGCTAGCTGCCTGTAAAATCAAAAGTTGGCAGTGTTGTTATGTTCAAATATAGAGCATTGTCTTCACTAAAACATAACTTATTGAACTTAATTTAAAAAAAATTTGCTGATATTATTCCAGTCAGAGGTTTCCAGTATAGTGTGTTCCTCGGTAATGTTTACCTGTCAGACGATAATTGTGTCATATATTTGCTTACCGTTTCTAAAGGAACAACAGATTCATAAACTGACCTTGTTTTGCATACTTTTTCATTTTGGAAGGATAGGACAGTTTACTTTCTTTGCTAACGATTTGCAGTAGTATACAAAACCGTTGATCAAAAAAGGGCTTTCGAGATGAGAGTTTAGTTTTGCACAGTGTTGGTATAAAAGGCCGTCATCATCACTGGTATTTTGTGATGGTGGCTTTTTGTGATCACAGGAATAATGCAAGCATATACAGATACCTAATTTTACATCAGTCTGCGATACAAGTTTCTACAACTGTAGGCATCCCCACTCTCCGTTGCTTTCACTTGGCTTTTGAATCAAGGGAAAGTTAGACTTCAGTAAAGGTAAATGCTAAATATTGTACACAAGCTCCGTCTTTACATCTGACATACTATAATCTACGTTCAATCATCCTGAATTTTCTTCTCTATGTTTATTTGACACATTCTTTTCCTTAATTATAGGGCACACTGTCCAGTCTGTGTTGGAGCTGGCTTTGAGTATATTCTGGCACTGGACTTGGTGGGTAATGTGCATTTGCATTTAATTCTTACAGTTACCATGTGCTAAAAATGTTGTTGTACCTATTGCACAGATAAAGACATTAACATGTAGTATTATTCTGTAACTTTCAAGGCGGGTAAGTTGTAGATGTAGAGCTCAAAACTCCTGTGTCTGATTGATCCTAGAGTGTGCATTCTTTCTATTGTACTTTGCATAAGTTTATGTGCTGACTAATAAATTTTACAAAGATCAAATTTTTATTACAAAGAAACCTTTTCAGTTCTGTCAGTCATCTTGACAGCTTTCAGTATCCTATAATCTTACACATTTTTTCTTTTCATCTGTGTCCATTTTCCAGACAGACTTTGAGCAAAATTCTGCTGATTTGTGAAGATTCCTGAGAGCCAATAGTGACCTGCCTGAAATTCAGGCATTTTCAGTAACTTTACCTGTTTCAGCATGCCCAAGATACTTCAAAATGAAATACTTTGTTTATTCAGATCCTGAAGTATATTTCAAATGACATTACTAAAATAAAGTAGCAGTATTTCTAGGCAATTGAATTAGCTTTATGAGACTTTGGATGTATACACACACAAACCTCTATCTTCTCCAGCAAATGGAGTACTTATCAGCTGATTCTGTTTTTCTTCTTAGTGTAGTACAACGGTTTTGGATTCAGGTCATGGTTTGCAGAAAATATGGCAGCTATTGTGAGAACGAGCATAATCCCTCATGGGGGTATGGATTTAAAAACCTTAGAAATGGTATTCCAGGCAAGATCTGAGATGTTAAAGAGCAGGAACATTTTGCAGGTTGTCACTTTTGTTTCCCAGCGGTCTCTCCTGTGCTGTCACTGACTCCTATCTCTCTAGTAGAGAGAAGGCCCACATCTGGGTACAATTTGTCTGTACAAACAGCTGTAGAAATCGCCAGCAGCCTTGAAGTTGGTAGATAGTTGATCTGCTAGCCAGGTCATTTGGTTAGGTGCACCTCTGTGATTATCTCTGGCTAGAAATTTTAGAAAAGCTGTTACACAGGTTGATATTCGGTGCTCTATCTTTTAAGAAGTAAATTGTTTGGGGGCCTTCAGAGAAGTATCCTTGTTTCATGGAAATAGAAAAAGGACAAAAAAAGTCTTGCATTTCTCAGTACGTGTAAGCATGCATGTGTGTGATATGGAGCGTGAGACTGTGGGTTAAATAATGCCTTGGAGTCTTGACAGACAATTTTTGGTCTGAATGAGCAAGTTTTTAATTATAGATATACTCCCAAGAAAGAGTTAAATATACTTCTTATGAAAGTAATTATTCATGGCATTTGTACTATTAGGATTAAAAAAATTAAACTCTGACAAATGATAGTGTTACTGAATGCTTAGCAAGTAAGTTAGAAAGCCCTTCTGAAATGATTTATGTTGTCAGTATATAGAGAAAAGAAATCAGGAAATTGCCTTGTATTTATTAAGAAGTTTATTTTTTATATTTTCAGCATAATCAACCTCAAATTTTTGCCATGGACCACAGATAAGTGATTTGTCTTAGAGTAGACCTGATGAAATATTTCCAACACTCAAACTGAGTCCTAAATACTAAAGAACATTTATTAGAGTTGAATTCATTGACAGCTGTATTACTTTTTTGTCTAGCTCTCTAGTGTACTGCTTCCTTTCCTGCTTAAAACTTCTCACCTTAGTTTCTTCCCTTTCTTTGGGACACTATTCTTGCCATGACTTGGGTCCTTTCCTTAGTTTTCATTTGATGCTGAAGTTTTTGACAGGGTGGATTGTAGCAAAACTTCTCTCAGTCCATTCCCCTTCTCCAAACTTCTGTGCAGCAGGAGTTCAAGAGTTCATGATTCCTTGTCCCCACCCATTCTTTCTTGAAAAGGCGTTTAAATAAGAATAACTAGAATGAAGGAGGCAGTGTCAGGACACCTGCTATGGTGTCTCTTCCTCCCTCTCCTTAAGCATTAAAAAGCTTGTGAGAGCCCTTGTGCTGCTGGTGCAGGCACTGTTTCTTTTTCTATTCCTCAACCCACTCCACTGACATACTTTCTCCTCCTTTCAGCTGCCATCCCATCCTTCTCTCTCAGGTAGGTTTTGCCACCTTTTTCTTGATCTCCTCCTGGGTTGTGTCTGCCTTTTTGCCCTGCTTAGGTGATTTTGCCCCTGCTCTGCCTTGATGGGTGAGGTTGAGGCAGTAGTCCTAGGGACACTCACTTC
This sequence comes from Ctenomys sociabilis, assembly GCA_004027165.1. Classification (NCBI taxonomy): domain Eukaryota; kingdom Metazoa; phylum Chordata; class Mammalia; order Rodentia; family Ctenomyidae; genus Ctenomys; species Ctenomys sociabilis. The sequence continues at coordinate 15,660 of PVKA01018100.1, read as the reverse complement.
CCTAGTTAGAAAAGGGAAGATTTTCTTCCAAGACTCAATGGGGTAGGATTAGTTGCTTCCTAAGATGGAATGCTAAATGGCTTTTCTCACAGAAACATTGCCTGCACAGGTTTGTCTTTTGTCAGTAAAACTTCTGTAACTTTATGGATGTTCAGGCTTTTGTGGGTTGGATGGGAAATCTAGTACATGACTATTGTTTCAGTGAAAGCCAAGACTTGAGGTTTATGGAGGATTTTAAAAAACAGCTTGTGTTCCAGAAGTTGGAAGCTAGCTCCTTTTTTTTTTTTTGATGAGTGAGATGATAGGTTGTTCATCTTTAGCTATTCAAAATAATTTTAGTCCATTTCAGTTTAATGTTTGTTGTTAAGGCAGATCTTACAGTGCTGTTGAAAGAACAGTTTTATCTTTAAAAAAGGAATATCTTGTTCCCACAGTTTTTTGCTGATGTTTTAAAACTTTTGAAAGGTATTGGACCTCTTTCAGTTATTTTATCCTAATTTATTTAGTGGCAAATATAAATAGTGTCTTTGTTTCACCTGGTTATTTCAAAATAAAGTTTTATTAATTTGTTGACCTTACATAGTGTCATTCCTGGGGTGTTCAGACAATTGAAGTACAAGATTTCAAAGTGATAAATGCAAAGCCAAATGTATTTTTAATTTGTTCTCTATAATTGTGTTTAGTCTTACCTTAGTTGAAGGAAATATTCTTAATAAAAGGCAAGATGGTTCTTTTTTCTGCTAACCACCATTTTGTTTAAAAAATGAATTTGAGTGAGCACTCTATTTATTGTATGAGTTTACCGAATTCTTTACATACAGTGTGTTGATAAAGAACAAGTTCTTTGGGGATACAATGCTCAAATGTTCCAATCTTCTGACATTAACTAGCTGTCTGTTCTTGGGCAAATTGCTTAATCTCTGATCTGTTTCCTCATTTTTTTGAAATAGGGATAATGTAATATCTACCTCACGTGAGCACCAAGTGATCTAGAAGACAGGTTGCATTTAAAATATGCCTAGTAATGCTATATGACCCCCAAAGTTATTCCTATTACATCATCATTGTTATTATCATTATTATTATTACTGCTTTAGCTACCTTGTGAGATAATGCCCCTTCTTTCCTGGTGGTGGTTTCCTTGGTAATAATTTCTTTTTTCTGTCTGTCTGTCTATCTGTCTGTCTGTCTATCTATCTATCTATCTAATTAGATTTTTTTGTTTTGAGACAGGTTCTCATTAGGTAGTTTAGGCTGGCCTTGAACTCACTTGTAGCCCAGGCTGGCTTCAATCTTGTGATGATCCTCCTGCCTCAGGGTTGGAATTATAGGCATGGGCTACTATGCATTCCCAGTTCTTGGTAGTAATTCCTTTCTTTCTTTGTTTCTTTTTTGGTCTTTTGGAGACAGGATCTCACTATGCATTTCAGGTTGGCCTTGAACTCACTTTGTTGCCTAGGCTGCATTTGAACTCAATAATTCTCCTGCCTCAGCCTCCCAAGTACTGGGATTACAGGCATGCACCACCATTCCCAGCTCTTGATAGTAATTTCTTAACGAGAAGTTATTGAGGCTACCATGGAGAATAGTATGTTAACAGCTAGATATATACACAGGTGACCACAGTGAAAGAAATCTATAGACTATGAATTTATTTCAATAGCATTATTCCTATCATGTTAGGAACTATACCTCTTTGATGTATGAGCAAATCTGGGTTGACTATTCCTCTATTCAAATTTAATAGTCATGGCATCCATATGGCTAGAGTCTATATAGAGGGAGACTCAATTTCTAGATACTGATTTATAAAGACTTTAGATTCTTTTTTGAAATCATTTTTCTGTACAAAAAAATGTTGCATATGTTTTACACATTCCACGCCCAACCCAAAATACCTGAATTTGAATACTGATAATACTATAAAAACTAACTTATAATAGTGTTTTAGCAAGAATATGCACAAAGTGCATCGGGTACTAAACAATGATTGCAGCCTTGCAGATGAATTTTCTGCATGGTCTTGGCAGGGATTCTCACATCTTAGGTAGAAAGTTTTCTTGTCTGGAGAGGCTAAGGATACTGGGAGTTTTGGGGGCTAGTCTGTATGGGGCAGAGGCTTTTTTCCTGACTTACTTCTCAAAAGGCTGTGCTGTAGAGTACAGTGATTAGAGATGAACTGTGTGCCCAGAGTGCTTGTCTTCAACTCTCTGTACCATTACCAACAGAACTTCTCTTCTGTGAAATGTAGGTGACAGTAGTGCCTTGTCCACAGGGTTCTTAGGATTATTAAAAGTGTGAATATATGTAAGGAAATGAAAACAGGCCCTGGCCTATAAGAGAGTGCATGAGAAATACTATGTATTTATTTTTATTAAGCTTCACTATTTTAGAACCTTGGGAATACCCTTTTGTATTTGATTGCCACTGCCTACATCTGCTCTACTTAAGTAAGATTCTTCTTTCCACTTTCCACTAGAGAATCATTTCAAATTTTTCCTTCTCAGTTCTGCTTCCACTGCCCTTTTTTTCAGTACCAGGCATTGAACTCAGGTCCTTGTGCTTGCCAGGCAAGCACTTACTCTACTGAGTTATCTCCCTGGCCCTCTGCCCTTTTTTGAGGCTAAGTTTGTTTCATAATGTTGGAGAAAAAGCACTTAAAGCATCTTTTCTGTGTACCTGGGTCACTCCCCAATGTGGGCCTTGTGTGGATATTTATAAATGAGTTGATGATCAATACTGACTGCATACATCTGAATGGCTCCAAATGTGTTTCTCAGTTTTTGCTAAGTCACTTATTTTTAAGTAAACTTTAGTTTGAAATAATTTAGAATTAATAATTTTGGTATGTTGCTGTTATCTAAACTGCATGTTTTATTCAGTTTTATCACTCTCTTACTTTTCTCATTGCAAAGACAAAATACCTAATACCCAAAGTTAGAGGAGGAAAGATTTATTTAGCTCACTGTTGTAGAGGGTTCTGTTCATTGTTGGCTGGGACCAAGGCAGGATGACATGGCAGAGGGGCATCACAGAGGAGAAACAGCAAAGTAGTGAAGAAACAAAGCAGCAAGCTATGACAGCAGCATGCTGTTCCTTATACTTGGAGCTACTCACTCAGGATGGATAGTACTCACACCCAGGGAGTACTATCCCATTGTCCACTCCCAGAACTACCAGTCAGTGGACTAATTTAGTACTCGTACATCCTTGATCCCAGCATCCCATACTGTAGATCCAGTCACCTCTGCAAAGCCTCACCTATGACCTCATGAGGCTTTGTTTGGGAGGCCATCTGACACAAGCGATAATAGTCACTGTCCCACTAATGTCTGTTTTCTGCTCCAGGAGCCATGTTTTCTTTATTTATTTAATTATTTATTTTTTGGTGGAACCAGGGTTGAACTGAGGCCCTTGTGCTTGCCATGAAAGCGCTTATTCCACTGAGCCATCTCTCCAGTCCCCTACCATGTTACATTTAGTCACAAAGTATTTTTCTTTATTTTTGTTTATAATATTGCAATCACTAGTTCTTTGGAGAATGCATTTCTATGGCTGTAAATCCATTTTCTGATTTACTTTTCTTTATTCTAGAGGTCCTTAAAAGCCAGGTGTTGTCTTTAGGGGTGGGAAGGGCAGAGATGCATCTTGGCGCTGAACTTCATAGTTTGGAATAAAAAGAGAGTTCTATGATAGTGGAAAGAAGCCTATGGTTTTGAGGTTTAGATGAAAACATTTCTCTAATTTACAGACTTTTCACACACTAAATGGATTATCTTATGTATTCTTCACTTTTTATGGATTTAACTTTAACATGAAGTCTTGTTTTTTAATCCTTTTTCTTTTTTCTTTTTTTTTTTTGTTTGTTTGCGGTACTGGGGATTGAACTCAGGACCCTACGCTTGCAAGGCAAGTGCTTATTCTACTGAGATATCTCCCTGGCCTTCCAATTTTTTTCTTTTTCTTACTTTCCTTTTTTTTCAAGATAGGGTCTCATTATGTAGTTTATGCTGGCCTTAAGTTTACTCCTGAGTTCTGGGATTACAGGCATGCCCTATCTGCCTGACTTTCTTTCAAAATGTTAAGCATATTTCTTTGATATAGAAGCAAATTGAGATTAGAGAGAGAGGTCAGGTTTGCTGGTCTTTTTCTGTGTGTGGTACCTGGGATTGAACTTGGGACCTTGCACTTGCCAGGCAAGCACTTATTACACTGAGCTATCTCCCCAATCCTTTCAGATCTTAAAATGTATTTAATAAACTAGTATTAAGTCAGTATAATTTAATATCAACTGTTTCATCCCTTTGTTTATATGAGCTTTAAAAAGTAGCTATGTTTCCCTATTATGGGTATGATTGATTTTTAAAAGTCATTTTCTTGGATACCAAGAAGCCATATAGGGTGGGTGCATTGTTATTTTAAATTATCACACATACCTTAAATTGGTGTCAAAGTCTTCATTTAGTGTACACATAATATTATCTGTTAGGCTGCACATCATGAGTTTTACTTGTAAAAGTCTTATCTTTCCTACCACAGAAATAACTTTTGGCTATTAGTCATGGGTGGCAAAGATATTAATTTTGCGTTGTTTGGATGAAAATGTTTCAGTTGAACATGGTGTGCATTGAGGGACCCTGCCAATAAACAAACTCTCCTGGTGGGTGGAAATCCCCTGGAACTTAGAAAATTGGAAGGAGATGAACCTAATTAAATAACTTTGTTTATACTTATTCAGAGCTTTTTATGACTTTGGACAAATCATCCAACTTCAAAGGAACTTGGTTTCTTTATTTGTAAAATGAGAGGGTTTGGCTACATGTGTCAATCTTTTCATTAGTTACTTTCTAAGATTTAAAAACAAAAACTTGCAAGATCAAGTTGCTTGTGTTAAAACATCATGAATCAACACTTGTCACTAAATCTACATGTATCAGTTTCTCCTGTTGGATTCAAATAATTTTAGACCACAATTACTGTAAGTTTGAGAGTCACTAATTGGTTTGACACATCCGTGAATATTTATTGATAATTAGCATATTGCTTTTAAAATGGTTATTTGGTTTTTGTGCATTGACCTAAAGCAGTGCACTTAAGTCATTTTTGTTCTTGTGTTACCTAAACAATTTTGAAAAATGTGCTCCTTCACGCATAAAAACAATCAAAAAGCCATTTAGTGAGCTTTGACATAAAGTACACATTATCAGTAATGACCAGTCTAGTGAATTTTCACCAACTAAGCATATGTGTATCTCAGCAACCATTTCAAGAAATTGCATACCATCAGCACCTGAGAAGTACTATTCACCACCCTGTCACCCAGCCATTTTTCTTTTCATACCATGGATTAGTTATGTCTCCTTTTGTACTTCTAGGTAAATGGAATCCTACTCAGCTCTTTCCTGTCCTTTGGGTCTGGCTTACACGAAATAATGAATGAAATGTAACTGTATTGTGTATAGCTGTAGGTTATTCATTCTTATAATTGTACACTTCCATTACACAAATATATCCCTGTACACACACACTGTATGCATACATCTAGATAGACGTTGTTGAAGTAATTTTCAGGTTTAGTAGAATGCTTTTGTGACCTTGGAGTAGGAAGATGTCTTGACTTACCAATGATGATTATTTCTCTTAGTGTTCAGATTTGAAGAGTGAGAGAACTAATTTATTGAAACACAAGCATTTAGAAAGTTCTTTAAGTACCACTGTATAGTTAAAATCTTTTATTCTGCACATCTCAAGGAGAGCCAGTACTTGTAGCTAAATCTTCCAGGTAGACAGTTGTGCTCTAATAACTATATTGAGTGCAATTCTTTCAAAAATTTGCCATCTACCTCCTTGCCTTGTCTGATTTGCAGGCATTCTGTTATATACTGGAAACGAGCTTTTGCTGGTTGCAAATACATTCTCTCCTTAGGGAGCATGCTGCTTAATTTTTCATCATCTTTTTATAAACTATAAATAATATAGTATTTTTTGTGTGTTTTAACTAGGTCCAGTTTAAAATAGTATTTCTTATCCTGTGGTCATGAAGATATTTTTTTCTCATCTTCCAGAAGCCAGAAGATTATTTTTTTATTGTGTATTCTGTGAGGTAGGAAACATTACTTTATGTTTTTCTAGTCTGCTTTTTTTCTAAATGGATATGTGATTGTTCCAGCACACTGGCTTTTTCTTACTATTGTGAGGAATCTAAATGTCCCTGTCTGTTTCCTTTCTGTCTGTTCTGTTCTGTCCTTGTTCTGGGTCCACATTGTCTTTTTATTAATAGCTTTATAATAAGGCTCAACAGTCTGTAAAACAAGTTCTTCCACCATCTCCTTTGAGAACACCTTGGCTATTCTTGACTCTTTGCATATTTATATAACGTGTAGCATTGTCCTGTCATTTTCCACACACAAATACAAAAAAATCCATTGTTTGATTGAAATTGTGTGGAATCCATAAAGCAATTTGGAGAAAACTGATATCTTTATAATATTGTTTTCTGCTTTGTGAATAGGATACACTACTCCATTTATTTAGGCTCTCATTAATTTTTCTGTTTGTAAATTTCTCCAGTGAGTCAGTGTTAACTTTGGAGTTTTATAGATATTTGATGGGTTTTAATATTATATAAATTTATTGATATTTTATTTCTATTTTTATGTTGACCTTGTATATAGCATTCATACTAAACTTTTATTAGTTTTGGTAATTATGTTTAGAATTTTTTATGATATATTCCATCTTACCTACAAATGAAAAAAAATTATTTCTTCCTTTGAAATCCTTATTCTGTGTGTGTGTGTGTGTGTGTGTGTGTGTGTGTGCGTGTGTGTATGTGTGTGTGTGTGTGGTACTGGGGGTTTGAACCCAGAGCCTCACACTGAGGCTATCTCCCCTCCTTTTTGAACTTTTTTTTGTTTTAAGACTAAAAGTATCAGTAACTCTCTTAAGTAGCCCAAGATGGGCTCGAACTTAAAATCCTCCTGGCTTAGCCTCCCAGAGTGCTGGAGTTATATGCATGCACCACATGCCCAGCTCAAATCCTTACACTTTCCTTTGATTCTTTTCTTACTCTGAAGACTAGTACTTTCATTATGACATTGAAATTATTAGTGGGCATCATTCTTGTTCCCTTCTTCAGAGGAAAACTACCATTTCTCTATAAAATGTGACGTTTGTCTTAATGTTTTCCTAGATGTTAAGATTAAGGAAGTTTTATTCTGTTCCTACTTTGCTAAGAGCTTATATCATAAGTGAGTATTGAACTTTATAATATGCTTTTCCTAATGTTTCCTAACAATGCAATTTTGTTCCTAATCAAGTTGTACTGATTCCTTTTGCTAACTGAACTTTGCATTTTTTTTCTTTTACTTTAGAAGTTTAGATCTTTTTCACTAGTAAGGTTGCTTCTAATTTTTTTTTGTCTGATCTTGTCAAATTTTTTTTTTTCTTATTCAAGACAGGATCAGTGTAGTTCAGGCTGGCCTTAAATTCACCATGTATCTCAGATTGGTGTAGATTTCGGGGTAGTCCTTATGCCTCAACCTCCTGAGTGTTGGACAACTGGGCCCTTGTCAAGTTTTAGTAACCTTACATACCCTGTCTTTAATTCTTTTGAAGAATTTATATTAAAATTCGCTTTAGTCCCAATGGGATGGTACAAGCCTGAAATCTTAGTATTCTAGGAGGCTGAGTCAGGAGATCACAGGCTCAAGCTCAGTTTTGGGAACATAGCAACTTAGCAAGACCTTGTCTCAAAACAAAAAATTTCAGAGGGGACTGTAAGTGTAGCTTAGTGGAGAGGCCCTAGTTTCAATCCATAGTTCTGTGTTAGGGGTATCTTTAAATGTATGATAGAATTCACAGTGAAGAGTTTTGTTTGTGGGAAGACTTTTAACTACAGATTCAATATTTAAAAACAGTATTCTTCAGTCTTATTTCTTCTGATGAGCCTTTCGGTAAGTTATAGCGGTACCATTTAGGAATGCTTTTGTTTACAAGCAGTCAAGCCATCTTTCCCACACAAGCATGAACATGGCCATCTTTTCCAAAATGATAGAAGAAATTAAGTTTATGAACCAAGGCACCACTGCATATTTTTATAAAGGTTTGTCTATTTCATTTTAACTTTTAAATGTATTAGTATTATATTTGGACACTTAACACTGAATGTCAGCAGAATCTTTAGTGAAAGTGCCCCCTTTCATTTATGCAATTTATCCATCTTAAACATTGAGTTCAGCTTTTAATATAACATTTCCATCACCTTGAAAACAATCAATGCATTAATCAGCAATCATTTTCATCCATCCCCCTCCATGGCAGCCTTAGGAGGTCACTATAGATTTGCCTACTCTGAAAATTTTATATAAATGCTATTATACAATATGTAGTCTTTTGTAACTGAGCCACTTTCACTTAGCATAATGTTTTCAAGGTTTACCTGCATTGCAGTGTGCATCAGTACTTCCTTTATTTTTATTGACACATTTATTCTGTTTGTATATACCATGTTTTATTCATCAGTTGATGGACATTTGGGGTTGTTTTACTTTTGACTATTATGAATAATGCTGCCACAGACACGTGGGTACAAATTTTTTCTTTCATGAATTTGTTTTCATTTTTGTTGGGCCTCTTAAATTATTGGTACTAGATATATGCATCTTTTTCTCTTTTTGAAAAGAATACAAAATAGTGATAATTAAAAAGTTAGCAATGTAGAAATTCACTAAACAAAATAATATGAATTTGACAGTAGCTGTATTGTGTACATACTGTTGTCTTCAAATTATTTGTTTAGATTACCAGATACATGCTTGCAAAATTTAAAAAAAGTTATAAAAAATTAAGAAAAGAAAAAGTTTAAGCATTAACTGCTCCTTTCCATAGACCAGCAGAAATCAGCAGCCCAGTTATCCAAGCCATCCTGCATACATACATAGATCTATCTCCCCTCCTCCATCCTTCTCATCTCAGTAATTCCTTCCCTTTGAACAGATTCTTTCCCTTTTCACAGTATCTCTCATACCTTTCAGATGTTATTTACTCTTTCAGGTTCTTACACTAGCAAAACAATACAATGTTTGGACAAGTGGGTCTCATTTATTTCTCTCAAGTGTGTGCTATATAGTTGCATCCATTTACCAATAAAAGTCCCAAACTTATCCTTTTTTTGTAGCTGGATAATACTCCACTGTGTAAAAATACTATATCTTTTTTTTTGTCCATTCCTCAGTTGATGGGCATTTGGGTTGCTTCCATGATTTAGCTATGACAAACTGCTATAAACATGGGTTTATATACATCACTGTAGTATGTTTTCAGTTCATCTGGAAAAATACCCAGGAGGGGAATAGCTGGGTTGAATTGAACCTCTAATCCTAGTTTTTTAAGGAGTCTCCACACTGATTTCCATAGTGGTTGTACCAGTCTACATTCCCAGCAATAGTAGAAAAAGATTCCTTTCTCCCCACGGCCCCTCCAGCATTTGTTATTTACTGACTTCTTGATGATAGCTATTCTTTCTGGGGTGAGTTGGTATGTCAGTATTGTTTTAATTTGCATTTCTCAAATGGCCAGTGATGTGGAGCATTTTTTCATATATTTATTTGCCATTTGTATTTCTTCATCTGAGAAGAGTATATTCATCTCAGATGTCTATGTTTTTTGGTGGAAGCAGGGATTGAACTCAGACCCTTGCACTTGCCAGGGAAGTGCTTATTCTACTGAGTCATCTCCCTGGCCCCCAAGATGCCCAATTTTGGATTGGGTCTTTGAATTTGGGGGGGACTTGACTTTTTAAAATTCTTTATATGTTCTAGATAAAAAGCTTTTGTTAGAGGAACAGTTGGCTATAATTTTTTCCCAGTTTGTTTTCCCTGTCTTTTTAATGAATGATTTCACTAGAAACTATGTAGTTAAAATTTTAAAAAAAACAAAAAACTTTCAACTTCGTTGCTTCTTCCATCTCTCTCTATATTTTTTTCTATTTTGTTAATATTTGTTTTTATACTTATTTTTTTCTTTCAGGATTATTTTGCTTTTCTTCCTCTAATTTCTTGAGATGGATAGGTAGGAGTTCACACCCTTTATTTCCTTCTTTACATGCATTTAAAACTACACATTTGTTTCATTTTACCCATGTCTTATAATTTTTGATTTATAATACTTTCATTTTTAATTTCACAGTTTTCCACTTTTCATTGAGATTTTTTGATCTATAAGCTTTTGGAAAGTATATTTCTTAATTTTCAGTAATGATAATTTTTTGCATTTTTTTGGTATCACATTTTCGTTAGAGAATATACTTTGAGTGAATGAAATCTTTTACAGTTTCTCAAGTCCTAACTTGACTGAGTGTGTGGTCAGTGTTTATAAATATTTTAGCACTTGTATAGCATATATTCTTCAACTTTTAGATACAGCATTCTCTGTATGCATATTGATAATATTGTATCATATTGTTAATTGTATCATATTTATTTTTTCTTTTTTTATTGTGGTACTGGGGATTGAACTCATGACCCTGCACTTGCCAGGCAGACACTCATTCTACTGAGCTATCTTCCCAGCCCATTTATATCATATTTCTAACCCTACTGATTTTGATGTTCTGCATCTTTCAGCTATTGAGTCATTGTAAAATATGCCAGTATGGCATATTTATATATAAAATATGCCTCTAACATTCTGCATATGTGTATCTCACTTAGTAATTCTGTCAACTTTTAATATAATTGAAGCCATGGTATCAATTGCGTGTAAATTTAGTCTATCCTGGTAAATTAAACCTTTTTTGTTTGTAAAGTGGCTTTTTGAAGCTTTAGTGATGCTTTGTCTGTTTTATCTGAAATTAATATAGCTGTGCCATCTTTGTTTTGGCTGTTTGCATGATGCTTATCTTTCTATTTTAACATTTTTCCTTATGTTCTCATGGGTCTCTTTATAACAGCACACATTTCCAAATTTGTTTTTGTGAATCTAGTCTGATAGTCTCCTTTGAAATATTTAATCCATTTACATTAATTTAAATTTAATATTACTATTTTTTTGCAAGTTTGTAGCATTATATTTTTGTTCCCCTGTTTCTTTTTCTTTTTGTCATTCTTTGATTTATTTTTTGTAACAAGTCATTAACATAGTATGAATTCACATTTGTGGTTAGTTCAGATACCACCTACTTATTTTTCATTCTTTTTATGATTACCCTACAGTTTCTACAATTCGTTTTTACTTATCAAAGCAAGTTGTTACATGATACTGTTACCTTTCTTGTGATTGAAACAAGTACATTAAAACAGTTAACTTAGCTTCTGGCACTTATGCTGCTGTTGTCTTGTGATTCAGTCTTCTTTATAAATTTAGTTTCCACAAAAAATTTAAAATTAATTTTATTGGAACATTTTAAATTTACATAATAATCATATTCATCATAGGGAATTTGTACCTGTGCATGACAGATCTTGATTCTTTTTTCCATTTCTTTCACTTCCCTTTAATTTCTCATCCCCTTATTTACAAGTTGTTTCCATTTTTTTCCTTCTATTCTCTTTTATCCCTTTCCCTTCTTTCCTTTCTCCACCCTCTGTAGTTCCCCTTCGTATTTGAACATTTTCTTCCTATTTCACAATATCTATTATACATTTTAGTTCTTGTTTATACTTTCAGTTTGCCACAGCACAGAAACTATGTGATATTTGAACATGTGTGAAAGATGTGTTTCACTTAATAAGACGGTGGTATCAAGATGCCTCTATTTACCTAGAAATGTCTGGAGTATAACTGTCTTTATGGCAGAGTAGTACTCCATTGTATAAAGAAACCATATCTTTGTCCATTCACTGGTTCTCAGTGTTCCTTTATATTTTTTTCACATACTTTTTTACACTTAGTAGTCCCTCTCCATTCCCTTCTGCATCTGAGACACTCCATCTTGAGTTAGTTCTCTTTTGCCTTTAGATTTCTTAATGAGTGTCTACTGGATATAAACTCTGCTTTTAGTTGTTTGAGAATGTGTTTTAGGTACATTCTTGGAAGGATGCTTTTTCTGCACCACACTACTGGATTGGCTCTATTTTCTCTTCCAATATTCATAATCTTTGAGCTTTTATTTTTCTTGTTGAGAATTAAACTATCAGTCTACCTTTTTGATTCTTTTAAAGTAATATTTTACCTCCCTGAGGATGCTTTTAAATTCTCTTTGTTTATTTTCAGTTAGAAATTCATTGAGAATGTTGTGGATAATTTGACATCTTATATCATTTTTGGAAAATTTTGAGACATGCAAATAATATCTCTACCCCATTTTGTGTCTCTTTTCCTTTTGGGATTCCAATTAATGGTTGAATATTATATCATTTCACTTTTTCACCATCTCCACTGCATCTGTTAGCTGTTAAATTTATTCTATGAATTAATTTTAATTTTTATCTTTTTAGTAACAGTGTCTATTTTTTTTTAATTATAGTCATGTGTTATATAACAATGTTTCTATCATGGACTGCATCTATGATGGAGGTCCCATAAAATTATATTGCTTAGCGATGGCCATAGCCATCTTATTTTGCATACTCTATGATGTTTGCATACTGATATGTTTCTCAAACCATAAGCTTACAATTGAGTGATACATACCTGTGCTTTGTGACTTGTTCTTCTGCTTGAAAGAATCTTAACATTACTTAAATCTAAGCTTTTCAGATTTTTATGGGTCAAATACATGACTCAAACCCACATTGCATTCAGTATATGAAGTAATTTTTGCTTTACTCTAATTTCTGAGGTGCAGCCCTTCAGGGTCCCAATCTGAAGGTGAAAAAAAAGGCATTTTTCTTTTATGCCCTTTTTGTTTATTAGGCTATCACATGGCTTAATCTGTAGCTGCTGCTTCTGGATTCCTGGATTCACCTCTAAATTCCAGTCTCTTAGTGGATCTTAAAACAGTATCCTGTTAGCTCTTAGACCTGCTCACGATCGTTATTTCTTTTATTTTGCCCAATTCTTGTCTTCAGTAAGAGTTAATTTAAATCACCTAATGTTCTATAACCAAGACTTCTTTATTTTTTTTTTTTTTTTTTTTTTTTTTTTTTTTTTGAGACAGGGTCTCACTATGCAGTTCAGACTGGCCTTAAGCTCACTTTGTAGCTTAGGCTGGTCTCGAACTCACAACAATCCTCCTGCTTCAGCCTTCTTATTAAGTCTTCACAGCCAGAATTTACTTACAAATGCCAGTAACAGGGTCACTTTTATCTAAACTGTAGACTTACTCCTTTGTTCTGCATAAATTTGGTTTTAAAAATCTGTGCTTACATATTAATACCTTTCAATTAAAGGTTATTCTTTCTCTTTCTTTCTCTCTCTACTCCATCCTCTCTGTATAAATGTAAATGGGAAAGAATTGTTCAAAAAGAAAAAGGAACTAAGATGGTGAAAGGGGAAAGGACAGTAGGGAAAAGGATAAAAATACAGGTCAGTTATATGATTAGTGCCTCTTAGCTCATTAAAAAGGAAAGATTGTGCTAATATTAATTGGTGAAATTTTTATTTCCATGTCTTGTACCCTGAGTAACTACTTTAAAGACAACATTTAATGTGTTAACTATTGTATGAAATTTTGTTTTACCTTTTTTCCAAAAAATAAAACAGTAAATTATTCACTGATACTTAGCAACATTTTGAGTCTCTTCAACCTTGGCCAATTTCTTTACTTGACATTAGATAATTTTATTGTGTTTAAATTTCAGCTACACGTAGTGTTCATGACTCTCAGTAAGAAATCTCAATTAATTGCTGTTTAAATTTATATGCATGTTACCAATTAAATTTACCCTCCTGTAGAAAATGTGCTTTCTTTTTTTTTTTGAAAATTACTTTCATAGTTACTCTTTTACCATCACAACTTGTGTCTCAGTGTACCTGTCTCAGCGTACCTGTATATGGTTATAGGTACACATATGTTCTTGGGAAATAGAAAAAAGAGGCAGGTCTGAGATTTTGAAGTTTGCCATTGTAAGAGTCTCAACCTAAAGAATAAACGTGGTGAATTACCAATTTATAAATTTTTTCTTCTATGTGAATTAATTCCCATGTCAGACTTTGAGGTAAATGTGGGATAATTAAATCTGATATTAAGCAGAGCATTAGGAAGCACAGTCTAGGAGAAGGTAAGTAACTTGCCTGTGATCCCATACCTGGGGGATGATGTGTGTTGTCTATTATAGCACATTTTATTTCAGCTACTATGGCTTATAGATATTTACTGACTTCTAGTTTTATCATTTTATGCTTTCTTCTTTCTGTAAACCATGTATCATGATTCAGTGGCTCATACGCTAAGGATAGAAGCAGTTGGGAGACTATCCTTCATATATCATCCTCATTGCCCCCCACTTCACCCCATTTCTAGATTATAGTCCCACTGACTGAAATCTGGCACTCTCTGCCCTGATGGAAAGCTTGGTGCATCTTTCATCTTCTTTCATCCTACATATGTAGTCCCTTTTCCTCTTTACACGTGCCTGTATTTTTTGAGTTCTAAAACATTGCTGCTTCCTTTGGTCTTTCTTGTCACTCTTATGTTTAAACTCAAACTTTACTACCCTTCTAATGCCCTGGGTATTTTCTGTAAGGCTTTCTTATTGGCTTCTTCAAATGTTCCCAATGAAATCGTAGCAAAAACTATTTGCTTTATCCTTTACAGTCCTAGGGAGGACACAAAAGCTAACCTGCTTCAGTCTCCATTCCCAGTTATAAAGCCATTGCTTTGGTACTTATGGTGCTTCTGCTTCTGAATGTCCCCTGTATCTTGTTCTCCACATCTTTGCTACCACTCCCTTGAACAGTTATCTTACTCTCACACTAGGCTTGTAGAAATAAGTGGGCTGTTCATGCATAGTATCTTCTGTCATGTGTTCAGTTACTGTTTTAGTGTATGAAGATACTGCCTCCTAAAAGTTAGTATTACTCTGTTTTCACCTGAGATACATTTCTGTTTATCCCTATCTGAACAATCTTTTCTGGAAAGTTCATACATGGGTTTCTCCTTTGTCCCACTCATGAATCTGTTTGCTTTAACATGCTGTCATAACTATTGACTTATGTGAAAATCTTTTGAATTTCTTCATTGAAGAGGGTTGCATTTTCCATGAAATTTATTTACTCTTGATTTTTGAGACAGGGTCTCTGTGTAATTCAGGCTCATCTTAAACTCACTGTGTAGCCCAGTCTGGCCTGGAGCTCAAAACAGTCCTCCTGCCTCAGCCTCTTGAGTGCCTGTACCAGGCATGCCTGGAGAAGTCTTTTTATTTTTTTAACCCTGTGTCTTTTCTGTTGTTGACTTTATTTTTATTCAGTACTTGTTTTACTGAATCCATCTTTCTTTCTTAGAACTTCATTCTCATCATTATATAGCATGTACCAGTTCACAAGAAGCTTCAGGGTTGGATATGGGCTTCATACTTCTGTATTTTTTTTCCATTTATTTTTATTTTATTAAAATACAAATGTCAATCAGACAGTTTCAAGACACCTTAACCATACAGAGTCGATGAATTAATACACTGCAAACTGTTTTCATAACGTTTTGGTACTGTACAAGGTGCATACATGAAATTATATTTACAGGTTTTTTTATAGCTGAATTATATCAAAGATTCAATAATT